>VDFB02256637.1:0-144011 GCA_007258455.2 Sequoia sempervirens | reverse complement strand
TCATAATGCAATCTAGATTTCACTCTTTCATATATATTCAAGGCATATGTACATTTGTAAAATCATCTCATAATAGAATCTCAATTTGCATGCCTAAGTTGCAACACTTTCTGTGTGGGTGAATTTCTTCTTGGAAAAGGTCCTCTTGAAGGCTGCAACTTCATAGGGACATTGTGCATCCATTATTTCAACAATATGGTACTATAGATGAAGTAAGAGGCTATCAAATTGATAATGAATTGATGAGCCTTGATCCTAAGAACTTTGACAGCATCCATGACTACATCACTAATGTTAGTGATCTAAGAGAGTAACATTTGTAAATTGTGTGGAATTGATAAGAAGGACATTTAGTTGCTCTACAATAAAATAAACAATATTGGTCCTAATTATGCTTCTTTTGTTTCTATCTTACTCATAGATTGACTATGGGGTGTACATATACTACACCTTCATTTGCATCATTTTCTAAGATATTGATACACTAGCAACAAAAGATTATCTCAATGGGTCTCATTAAGACTTCCAAATCTTAGGAATTGTTGGTTAGTCAAGTGAAAAAATCAAAATTAGATAAGAAAAAAAAGAAAGAAAAGAATAATCAACAATCAGATCAAGCAAAGAAAATATCCTCTTCCAAAAAGAATTCATCTAAGAAGGAAAGGACTAATTGTACATATTACAAGAAGGATGGATATGAAGGAAACTATTGTTACAAGAATGATATTAATGAGTTAAAAAATATTCTAAAAAATAATTAGATTGATTTTCCTTCTAGAATATCTAAATCACCTCCTCCTCCTCCTTCAAAATAGTCTAAAAAGGACAAAGGTTAATGGATTATCCCACAATAGTGGTTAACACTTTTTGGGACATCCTGATTTTTGCTAAAATCACATATTTTTAGAAAATATGATGATTCAATCCTTGAAAAGTTCCATTTAAAGGATTCCAATTGAAGAGGGGTTGATCAAACCACCTTAGATCAAACCCTCTTGGATAGAACCCCACTATTTCTAAACCATACCTATAACAGAGTCTCCTTTACACCTATCAAAATGCTGATAAAAAAAAAAACTTTGATTTACCTTTTGGGGGATCCAATGAATTCATTGAAGAAAAAAATGTTTATGTAGTCCTTATTATAAGCTTCCCAAAAAGTATAATTTTAAATATATTTAATTTGATTATTATATTTATTTTTTATTTCTTGCGAATGTAGGTTTTCCACAAAAAATCATGCTCTTAATTTTGTACATGTGGAAAAATAGTATATTTAAAAAAATTTCTAAAAAATATGTTTGGGCTAGGTATTGATGTCCTCAATCTAGTAAAAAAATATGGAATTTTGATGCATACAAAAAAAGTTATGTTGTTTATAGTCTGCCTATGGCTAAATTGTAATTGGTTTAACTTCAAAACTTGATTAAGAAAAAATATTCAATAAAACACTATGAAACCAAATGAACATTCTAGATATCATAGTTACAAAGCTAAATTCAAAAATATTATAATTTTATCCTTCATAGAAAAAATTTATGTTGTTTACGGTGAGCATCACTTTTTAAAATGGTGTTTGTTGATAAAAACTAGTTTTCGAAGGAGATGGAAAAAGAAATGCAATCTGATTTAATTTTTTTTTTTTAAATAATATTTAGAATCTATAGAAAAAATGTCACAAATCAATAGATTGCAACATCTTCAAATTCCTCATGGTTTAGCAGCTATAGGTGCTCGAAAGTGAATATTTATCTAAAAATTTCAGGTCAATGTCCACTTTGGCCAAAAATTGTAAACCAATATTGTGGGATCACCCCAATCTTCTACATCAAAAAATAAAGGAAATTCTCTTTGTGATTTTTCAAGTCATGGATTAGGGAGATTTCTTCTAGATTTAGGAGCATCTCATCATAGCTAGATCCTTCATAGTCTATATCTTTTCTTTTGAGCCTTGTAATATGTCTCTTATCTTGATGGGAAACAATACATACATGAGTGTAATTGGAAAGGGGTCTATTAGTTTTTGGGACAACACTTTCTAGGATGTTTTGTGTGTTACTCTTTGATGAACAATCTTCTTTCCATATATCATATTACACATGGTGGAGATGGGAGGATTGTGGAATTCACACCTGATTCAATCATCATTCGAGACTTGGAGAGTAGAGAGATCATTGCTATTGGGATGGTTGATCATTCATCTCAATTGTATACCTTTTTAGATTTTACTTCTAATGATGAAATTGTTCCTTCGGTTGTTGATCATACTTCTAGTGTGAACCATGATTTAGAGGAGACATTTGGCTTCTTGAACTTGGGAGTTCTCAAATCAAATCCAATTCTTGAGTCATGCATTTCATCTCCTCCATCTACTATTTGCAGTTGATGATGATTGTGTTGCTATACATATGGCTTCTTGTGATTCAATGCAACAAGATATTCATTGTCTTTCAAATTTGGCTACTTTGGATGCCTTTTTTATAGGTATTTTAGACTTGTTTGTGGAGTCTCATATTGCAGATTTGGGAGACATCATTGATGAAATTCATATTCTCTTTGATGGAGAAGATCCTTCTTCAATTTTTGCAAGGGAACACATTGACCCTCGTGTTCAATCTCTACATGATCATTCTTTGTAGTTTGACATGACTGTGGATACTTTTGGAAAGTATTTGGAGGAGGCTTCTTTGTCTTCAAAGGGGATATATTTTTCTTTGGATTGCATTCTACATTTTTATTTACTAGATTCTGGATTGAAATCTTCAGCACCGTGGCCTAAAATGCATGTTTGGAGTGTGTTAGCTTTCATTATTGACATGAAGAAACTTAAGCATGCTTCAAAGATATCATACATCATCCATCTTCCCTAATGTTTCTTTCAAAAATGGGAAGAACTCTTGGATACATTCTTAGTTTTGTCTCTTCCTAAGGGGAGTAATGTTGTTCGACAAGATTGGATCATCTTCAACATTCAATGTTGAGCTTCTACCATCATTACAAGAGACTCGCCATTGAGGGGGGCTATCTTGTCTCTCTTCTTATTCTCTCTTAAATGGGGGTCTTTTTCCTCACATGGGTTTTTGGCCTTCTCATGCATCATTGAGAGCATTTATTTTTTGTATCTTTTATCTCTCTTTTGGGGAGGAGTTTTGTCTCACTGGATTTTATCCTTTTCTCCATTTGTGAGAGATTTCATTTGCATATGTACATGGGTACCAAACATGACCTAGTAGTTGAGACCTGTTCTTGTATCTTTGTTTCATTTGCATAATAATCTGCTACTCCCTAAGTTGCACTTAAGGGGGAGTGTTGGTGTAAATAAAGTCTTGTACCTAGATAATTCATTACTAGAGGACTTAGGGGACTTATTTACATGTTAATTTTATTGAGGTCCTAGGAAAGAATCTTTCTAGAGGGTGCTAGTTGTGATTAGTGGTTGTCTTAACTTTTGACTTGTAATGTATGTGACTTAGGTAGTTGTGATAGCTTGTTTCATGTCATATGATTAAGACACTTGTCATAATATTATGGCATCTTATGTCTCATTTTGACTATATAATGAAAGGATCTCTCATACATTGTACACAACAACATTGAATCATAATTGATAAGAACACATCTTATTCTTCTCATATTGATCTTCTCTCTTTATGCTTTCCATTTGGCCTCTAGATCTTTCTAGGCTATATCCATAGCCAATTCTAACAATGCCAACCAAATTCCTTCTAGTTTGCACAAAATTGATTTGATTTGCTATCCAATCCCTCATGAATTCAAATTGGTTAACCAAGACCAATTCCAAGGATTATTCTGCTGAAGATTCATTTTATTTTAATTAATACTCATAGAGTCTTTTATCATAGACCAATTTGGTAGGTCAGACCTCTACATCATACTCCAAAATCTTTGTAATCCAAATTTCTCTCTTTTTAGTAATTTATCCTTTCATTATGTATTTTTGTACATTTGAATGTGCTACATATATCAATATTTTATTGCTTGCTATCATGTATTATAACTTCTTAATACCTTTGATGATAGTGAAAGCTTTATTTTCAACATAGTCATATTTGGCCTCATACCCCTTCAAGGTCCTTGAGTGGAAGGAAATTGGGTGCTCTCCCTTCCCTTCTCCATCTTTCTACATTAGCACTATTGCTATACTGTGTTCACTTCCCTATACATACATAATGAAATATTTGGAAAAATATGGATTCACCAATATTGGAGCTAAGGAGATAACTTCTTTGATCTTTTCAAATGATACTCTCCCTTTTGGAGTCCATTAAAAGGCTTGATCCTTCTTCAACATGAGAGTTATGGGTCTAACTAATCCTGTAAAGTCTAATATGAATATGCTAATGAAATTTATCTTCTCAAGGATAGATTGAACTCCCTTCTTGTTTATTGATAGGAGAATCTCTTTGATAGCTTTTACTCTCTTCATATCAATGGAAATCACTTCTTTGGACACAAACATACACCAAAAACTTTCCCTATAGAACTTTATTAAAACATTTTATAGGGTCCAAGGAGATCCTAAACACTTGACACTTCTAGAAAAAAAAATCCAAATGATAAAAATTATCTTCCTTTTTAATTTGAAAATACCCTGAGGTCATCCCTAGATAGATAAGTATGATAATATTTATCAAATTTGATGGACCCACTCAAAAAATTTCTTTGGTTACATTTTTAAACTTGTAGAATTTGGCTTGGACCCTCGTTTTAGGCTTAGGGTTATGTTCCTCATCATTGTTTTAGGGTTTGTATTGTCAAAACCTTTCCAAAATAACCTTTGAATTTTAAAACCCTTAGGCATTATATTTCTGCATTGACTGATATTCCCAGTTTCTAGTTGTTAAAGTCACCTCTTGTGCACCATAATTGTTATCTTTACCAGACCCATGGGTTTAGGTTTGTCGGTCACCAAATGTCCTTTTTAGTGCTTAAAATTTTGCTATGGTTGGGCTTGAATTTCATATTTAACACCTTAATTCTTAAATTTTCATGCCTAAGGGTCAAATTCCTGCCAACCTAGTAATGACCCCCTTTTTAAGGTTAACATTTCCAGCATGTGTATATTTTAGTTTTGAGATGATCATTTGATCATCATAGGAGAATATCAACTATTCCCCATGTGCCTACTTTGTTTTATTGATCATTAAAATATTCTAACGAGATGGTGGGTGGTTTCCATGTGTCATATTAGGTGGTGGGACTAGTACTTACACAAGGTTGGTAGGTGAAGATTGGAGAAGGATCAACAACTAGCACCATGACACACGTCTTCATTCGGGTCATTCCCCACATACCCGTCCATTTTGTGCATCAAGGATAATTAGTCACATGAGCTAGCAGGTATTAGACACATAGTACCTTTATGTGGTTGGCCTAATATCTTCTTGTGATCAAAAAATGGTATCTAAAGGAAATCTATGGTAGTTGTTAGCTAAAATGGTCAAATCTCCACTACTCCTCGCCAACCCACCAGATTTTATTTAATACTTATAAAATATCACGGGCTAGCAGGTAAGGTGACACCTGTCACTTCATGGAGGGACCCGCCAGGCTAAGGAAGCAACAATTTTTTTATAAGGATAGAGATTGATGGTTGATGGAAGATGACATGGGTCAATCTTGATTACTCCCTGTCATCCCATGAGGGGCCCACTTGTATCTTCAATTTCTTAGCAGGAAAGCGGGTGACTGCCGCATGGAAAAGGAATTAATATGACACAATAGGATTTATTTAAGACTAAGTATGTGATTAAATGTTCTAACAGAGTGGTTGTATATCCACTTGAGCTTTTTTTATTAAGAAAAGGCATTAATAACATACTTTTTAAGCTTTTTCATAATTAGTTTTTTAGATTGTAACTATCTATTGATTTATCTTAATGTGTGATCAATGATTGAGGTTCAAAAATAAAACAACCTATTGTCAGATTACTTGCACAATATTTTCTTAAGTATTAATGGTTGGAATGCTTGCATGACTCAATATAATGAGGATCAATGGCCATATTTTTCATTTAGAGTTTGCATTTAGAGATTAAAAATTAAGTTGTCCGAGAATAGGTTGGCAAGGAATTTTAGAGGTATCATGATAAACCTTTCCTTGGGTAAGTAGCTACTTGTACTTGCTCATCTCAATTGTGGTTATAACAGTTTGTGGATTTTAGAATCTTGTGGTGGTGAGGGTTTTTTTGCAAATTAGGAGTTTTCTTGTTCTTGTTCTGGTCATTGTGAAAATGAGTAAGCCAAGTGAGTTTGTTAAGCCAGTATGAAGGTCTAGGAGACTAGATTTTCTTGAACCCAAGGATAATTCTCTTGAAGATAATCTTGAAACACAGAGAGCTCCTGAAACACCAAAGGGTAGAAGGGCATGTAGGAAATTTAAGAAATATGGTGTAAGGAGTAATTACCACATGAGAAGTCAGACCGTTGTAGAAGAACTGGTCAAGTTTAAAGGGAAGGAGTTGGTTGAGTCTGAAAAAAAGGAAAACAAAAGAGGCAAGTATTGTAAAGCTTACCTAAGAACATATAATTCTCTTTTTGAGGTTTTTGATAGCCCTTCAGATGGTGGAGGTGAAATTGATCTGGAGTGTGGTGATTATCCCCTTTCCCTAGTGCCTTATGAAGATTCTGATGAGGAAGCAATGATGGTTCCTCCAATTTCATCACGAACAAGGCATTGGTGAGCATACTCTGATGCTAATGACTCAGAGTAGTGTTTCTACCCCTTTTTATTTTTTATGACACCATAGCCACTGCATCAAGATCATCCTCTTCAACATGTTTGTTGGTTTTTTCTCTTAGTCTGATGTAGAAATATTTTGAGTTGGTGTGTAGGAGAAGTTCCAGACTTCCTAGCTTTGACAATAGGTACGTTTTCTCCAAATGGCATACAAATTTTTCTTTGGCTATGAATGGAGAATATTCTTTGGTCAGCAAGGACAAGGTGATTTGACACTATAACAGTATCAAACTATTCCTTTTGGAAGAATGGCTGGTCTACAATGATTACATGTAACTAACTGAGGAACATCTCAAACTCTAGTGCAAATAATCTTCAAATGAAATGAAATGTTACTATAATTGAGCCTATTTCTTGTTGGTCCCTTGTTCTATAAATGGAACTTCAAGGCTCATTATACAGAGTTCAAATTTTAGGTCTCAAAATAGTTTACATGAAAAGCTAAGCTCAAAAAGGAGCATATTGTAAAATACTGATGAATACTTTAGTAAGAATTCTAGGGTATGAGTCTTTTATGTAATGATCTTAAAATAGTTTTTCAATGGTGATTGTAATAGAAGAAAGTATTTGTTTTGGAACACATCCTCTCTTATGTATTTTTCTCTTGAATTATAAATGAAATGGTTAATAATATTTTCATTTGTCTTCAATGATTTTAGTTGAATATGTGGGTTTATTTTATGCTTCAATTCAAATAATTGATTAAAATGTTGAAACAAGGTCACAGGTTTGTGAGGGAGAGGCATAAAATTGATTAGTAGTGTTATAGGAATAATGAGTTGAATACTGAAAGGTAACTTATGTTAATATTTCACAAATTACTGAAATAAATTGCTAATGAATTACTATTTGTTGCAAATATGCCTCCATTATCCCAATAGATAAGACACTAGCATTTTCTTTAGGTTATCGTAATAATAAGTGAGTTAGTAATGCACTTGACCTAGGACTTGGGATGAGAATAAAATAATTAATGATAAACTTTCAATTACAATGCACAAATATGAAGTATCCTTTTATTCCTTGCAATAAGTGGTAACAGGTTGAAGGCCAGCCAAATCTTTAACAACCATTGTCTATTTGTAGATGAAGAAATTTATCTATGTATATAAGTGTTCTTGATCTAGTAAAAATTATATGAACATATGTAGGATTACCCTTCTGGGTTTCATAGAGCCTGAAGTGAAGAATTAAGGGCCTCAAAATCCTTACTTGTGTGTTGGCCAATCCTTACCCTTGCTAATAATTGAATTATGGCATATTCATAGGCTACTGATAAGATTAAGTTTGGTTCATAAAAAATAACCAATAGATTAATGACTCTATTGGGAATAGATTTGGAAATTTTTGATAGAAGATCATTTTGCCTTAAGAGTCATTGAAGTTTCAAAACAATTTGTAACTAGAAATTTGAAAATTGTGAAATCATTTTTTCCCATCCAAGTAACCAATAGATTGGTGCCTCTATTGGGGAGAAGTTTGGAAAATTCTAATAGACAATCATCTAGCTTTAAGAGTCAGTAAAGTTTCAAAACCATGGAGTCAATTGTTCGGTGAATCTGAACGTCTTGTTTAGATATTGAAAGTTCTTGGACCTGGAAGTGGTTTTATTGCAGCAATTTCAAAGAATTTATGTATGACTCTACTATTGGAGAAGAACCATAATGAAGTTCATCTTTGAAGGAGCTTCATATTGCTTGAAGTTCAATCCTCTATGAAGAGAGGCAGCGACTCTGTCTTAAGAACTTGATGAAGATTTGAAGAAATTTTTTGATCTACAAATATTTCTAGTTAGGAAGAAAATCCATAGCAGTTGCAACATATCCTAGTATTTTTCATTTTGGTTTTCAATAAGGATATGTCTATATATGAAAACCATATTTGAAAGTCATAATTTTTTTTGTTTCCCTATTGAGTAAAACTAAGGACTAAGAAATGGAATAATAGTGTTTGTTTTGCATACTTCTATATTACTAGATTGCAACATCTATTATGAAATGAAGTATGAAATATTTTTGAAGAAACTCATCTAGAGGTTCTGAAGCAAGTTGAGATAGAAATATGCATTATAAAAACTTAATATTAAGTTGTAAAAGAAGTTTGAAGTACCTTGTGTAACTGTAAAGTTAATCCAAAAAGGTTTGTAAGGGTATAAGAAAGTGTATCATCATTATATGCATCCTTGTATGGTTCCTAGTGCAACCATGGCTTGTGTTCAACCACTATCATGCAATAAAAGAAGTTTTAGCACTAAAAGGAATAAAGCCATCAATTTTAGTGGAATTAATGGTTACCCAAATGTTATTCCATCTGACATCAAAGACAAGCTACCAAAATTCAGTGGTACAAAGTATGAATCAACAAGTAAGAATTTGCAATAATTCAACAATTTAATGGATGAGTATGAGATAGATCATGAAGATATGATCATGAGGCTATTTGTTCAATCTCTAAAAGAATATTCAAGAGATTGGTTCTCTGATTTACTAGCATGCTCTATCTATTCTTGGAGTGAGTTCAAAGTAGTTTTCATGGAGAAATTTGGTGAAAGAATCAATGCTCATTCTTTGCTCAATAAATTTATGAGCATTGAGAAAGAAGAGGATGAGATGGTTCTAGCATTTAACTGGAGATCTTCTAAAACATTGAGGGATATTGGACTGAGGTTTTGAGACTATGTTATGCAGTGTGTTTGGTTGTTTATTTGGGATATTTTGATAGTGAGATGAGCTATCTATTAAGAGATAAGGATCCTAAAACCTTGGATTATGCCTATGGTGTGGTGATGAACATTGAAAAAAATTGAAAATATGGATTGCAAAGGAGTTGTTTGTCTACAAGTGTTTGTTTCCCTAAAACTCCAAATATTGATGAAAGGTGTAAGTTAGAAATTAAAAATGAATTTCAGAGCACTTACACTCCTATTGTTTCAGCTTGCACATCATTCCATAATGTTGATCACATAGAGCCCCAAACACATTATCAAGAAGTTGCATATATTTGTGATCCTATAGTCTTTGTTCAAGCCCTCTCTTGTATAAATAAAACATGAAGGAGAATCATCATATGATTTCTATGCAAGATTTATGTATACTCTGGTTGCAATTCCTGAGAGTCACAAACCCGAGAATTCAAAATGCATTGATTCATTTTACAAATCTTATGATCTAGGTTTGAGTGCTCTTCCAAAGGATTTGAAGCTTGTTAGGCTTGACCAAGTGTATGAATACTTTTCTCTTTTTAAAAATATTAGAGATAATCATCAAGAAACTATCATGTTTTCAATCCATGATGATGATGTTTTTGTCACCCCATATGAGTCAAGCAGTGAGGTACCACATGAGGAAGAAGAGATTGGAGTAAAGGTTATAAATTAATACCTTAGAGAATCAAATGAAATGTGTGGTTTCAATTCTTTTGAAAATTATAGTACCTATAGTCCTATGGAAGATATAAGATTCATTTAGTCTAAAAAATTCTAAACATAGTTTCAATATTGATGAGTCCCTTTGCTATAATAATAACATGATGTCATTGAATATGATTATTCCTCTATTGATCATGATTATCCTCATGAAGTAGAGAAGAAATATTTTTCTACAAATAGGAAATATGTTGATAATGATGAAAACACATGTTTTCTTGAGGAGGAACAACTTTCTTCCTATGAAGAGTTTTCAGAATGTGAGTCAAAGATGTGTTATTGATGATGTGAATGAAATTGAAAATATATCTGTATGCTCTTCTAGTGATTGTAATGATTTTGAATACAATGATGATATGGAAGATTTGGACCTTCATGCTAAGGAGGCAGAGGATTTTACAACCACAATGAATGTAATGGAAAATCCATTATTGATGAGCCTCCATCTTCATCAATTAATAGAAATGATGATCCTTATTGGTGCAGAGACAATCTACTCTTTATTGAGAACTTTGATGATGCATCTGATATAGGGTTAGAATGTGGTCTTGAGAAAATAGAGCAACAAATTGATGATCTCCTTAAGGGAATTTCCTATGACTTTTTACATTTGAAACAAATGTTGTAGACAAGGTTGAGTATCATGATACCATCTACTTGGGAGAGTATGAATACTATCATTTTTTAGTTCAATTGGAAGGTATTTTGATGGAGCATGACAATAAGATGAAGAGCAAGGAATGTTATTTTCAGTATGAACATGTTTTATGTGATGAATTTAGCACATGCGTGTCATGTAGTGATGAAAATTGTCAATTTATGCCTGATTATATAATACAGAATGTTAGAGATTACACTAAAAATTGTACGCTTAGAAAAGTTGTGGAAGATGTTAATGGAAATTTTTGTAATCACATAGATTTCAATGGTAACCACATTTTTCTACTTGTAAGAGGAGGGCTATGCTTGTTGCAGTGGTATGGAAAAGGTAAATATGGGTTGAGAGAAATCAATTCCTTCAACATATTGGTGTTTGATAGAGGAAAATATTGACTTCCCTTTTTCATTTGGTGGTCTAGGGCCACCAAGTGAGGTTAAAATTTAAAAAAACAAGACTCTATCACCAAATTTTCTAGCACTTGGTCTGCTCTCCTAGAGATCTAGAATCTCACCATGCCCATAAGGGGTATGTGTCCCTAGTCGGAGCCACTAATGGAACCCCTAATAAAAATTCTTAAGTTCCATTTTTAAACTTGTAGAATTTGGCTTGGACCCTCATTTTAGACTTAGGGTTATGTTCCTCATCATTTTTTTAGGGTTTGTGTTGTCAAAACCTTTCTAAATTAACCTTTGAGTCTTAAAACCCTTGGGCATTATATTTTTGTATTGACCTAATGTTCCCAGTTTGTAGGTGTTAAAGTCACCTCTTGTGCCATCAGAATCATTATCTTTACTAGTCCCATGGGTTTAGGTTTTTCAGTCACCAAATTCCCTTTTCAGTGCTTAAAATTTTCCTATGGTTGGGCTTGTATTTCATATTTAATGTCTAATTCTTATGTTTTTGTGCCTAAGGGTCAAATTATTGTCAACCTAGTAATGGCCTCCTTTTAAAATTTAACATTTGTGGCATGTGCAGATTTTAGTTTTGAGATGACCATTCGATCATCGCAGGAGAATCTCAATTGTTCCATGTGCACTCGCTCTATTTTATTGTTCATTAAAATACTTGAATAGGATGGTAGGCTATTTCCATGTGTCCTGTCAAGTAGTGGGACCAGTGCTTCCACACGATCAATAGGTGAAGCTCAGAGAAGGATCAATGACTGGCACAGCGACATGCATCTTCATCTGGGCTATTCCCCATGTTCCCATCCATTTTGTGCATCAAGGATAATTAGTCACATGGGCTGGCAACCATTGGATAATAGTACCTTTATGTGGTGGGCTTGATATCTTCTTATGATCAACAAATAGTATCTAAAGGAAATATACGACGGTTGTTGGGTGGCATGGTCAACTATCCACCACTCCCTACCACCCCACTAGATTTTATTTAATACTTATAATATATCATGGGCTAGCAGGAAAGGTGACACATGTTGCTTCATGGAGGGACCTTCCAGGCTAAGGAAGCAACAAATGTTTTATAAGGATAGATATCAATGGTTGATGATGGATGACGTGGGTCAATCTTGATTGCTCCCTCTCATTCTATGAGGGGCTCACTTGTATCTTTAGTTTCTCAATGGGAAAGTGGGTGACTGCCACTTGGAACATTTCAAAGGTTCCAACTGACTCTAGTGGAGATGGATTGCTACCAAATTTGGTTGAGATGGCACTATGATAAAAAAGATGTCATATTAGAACTTTTTCTTTTGGCACGTGTTTGGGATTTCAGCCATCAATTTTGTCAGATGTTGGTATATGTGGGAAGGTGAAAATAAAGCAAGGTAGGGTACAGGCTGATATTTTGAGTTTGAATCAAGACCGATCCTTGCTGTCCTACTATGATGAAGTGAAAGTGTATTAATTCTCATAGGCAAGTAGGTAAATATGACATGACAAACTTTATTTAATATTAACTATGTAATAAAATGTGCTAACAGAGTGGGTGTCTATCCACTTGGGATTTTTTTATTAGGAAAATGTATTAATCACATACATTTTAAGATTTTTCATAATTAGTTTTTCTGATTGTAACTATCAGTTGATTTATCCTAATGTGTGATCAACGACTAAGGCTCAAAAATCAAGCAACCTATTGTTAGCTTGCTCGCACAAGCTTTTCTTAAGTATTAATGGTTGGAACACTTGCACATAACTTAATATAATGAGGATCGATGGCCATATTTTTCATTCAAAGTTCGTATTCAAAGATTGAAAATTAGGTTAAGTCCGAGAATAGGTTGGTGGCAAATTTTAGAGGTATCGTGATAAACCTTTCCCTGGGTAAGTAGCTACTTGTATTTGCTCATCTCAATTATGGTTATAATAGTTTGTGGACTTTAGAATCCTAGGGTGGTGAGGGTTTTTCTACAAATTAGGTTTTTTCTTTTTCTTGTTCTGGTCATTGTGAAAATGAGTAAGTTAGGTGAGCTTGTTAAGCCAGTCCAAAGGTCCAAGAGATTGAATTTGCTTGAATCTAAGGAAAATGCTCCTAAAGATGAAGTTGAAACACAAGGATATCTTGAAACACCAAAGGGTGGAAGGGCTTATAAGAAATTTAATAAATATGGTGTAAGGAGTAATTACCACCTGAGAAGCCAAACTGTTTCAGAAGAACTAGTAAAGTTTAAAGGGAGGAGTTGGTTGAGTCTGAAAAGAAGGCAAAGAAAAGATGCAAGTATCGTAAAGCTTACCTAGGGATACATAATTCTCCCATTGATATTTTTGATAGCCCTTTAGATGGTGGAGGTGACACTAATCTAGAGTTTGGCCATTATCCCCTTTACCTAGTTCCTTCTAAATATTTTGACAAGGAGGCAATGATGGTTCCTCCAATTTCATCATGAACAAGGCATTGGCGAACATACTCTAATGTTGATGAAAATGCCCCTTTTTTTTTTTATGACACCATAGCCACTACATCAGGATCGTCCTCTTCAACATATTTGTGGTTTTTGGTTTTTAGTGTTGCTGTGGAAATATTTTAGGCTAGTCTATTGGAAAAGTGCTAAACTTCCTAACTTTGATGATAGCTATGCTTTTTCCGGGTGGTATTACAATTTTTTGCTTTGTCTATGAATGGAGAATATTCTTTGGTTAGTAAGGACAAGGTGATTCGACACTACTATAGTAGCAAACTATGCCTTTTAGAAGGTTGGATAGTATTCATTAAAATGATGTGGAGTTTTGTCTTTTACTCTTCCATACTCTGCAATGATTACATGTAACTAATTGAGGTACATCTCAAACTCCAGTGAAAATAATCTTCAAATGAAATGAAATGTAACTATAATTGAGCCTGATGCTTGTTGCTCCCTTGTTATATAAAAGGGATTTCAGGGCTCATTATAGAGAGTTCAAATTTTAGGTCTCAAAATGGTCTAGGTGAAAAGCTAAGCTCATAAAGGAGAATATTGTAAAATATTGATGAATAGTTTAGTAAGGATTCTAGGGTATGAGTCTTGTATGTAATGATCTTAAAATAGTTTTTCAATGGAAACAATAATAGAAGAAAGTACTAGTTCTAGAACACATTCTCTCTTATGTATTTTTCTCTCAAATTATAAATGAAATGGTTAATAATCTTTTCAATTGTCTTCAACTATTTTACTTGAATGTGTGGGTTTATTTTATGCTTCAATTCAAATAATTGATTAAAATGTTTAAATAAGGTCACAGGTTTGTGAGGGAGAGGCATAAGATTGATAAGTAGTAGTGTTATAGGAATAATGAGTTGAATACTGAAAGGTAACTTATGTTAATAGTTCACAAATTACTTAAATAAATTTCTAATGAATTACTATTTGTTGCAAATATGCCTCCATTATCCCAATAGATAAGACACTGGAATTTTCTTTAGGTTATCGTAATAATAAGTGAGTTAGTAATGCACTTGACCTAGGACTTGGGATGAGAATAAAATAATTAATGATAAAATTTCAATTACAATGCACACATATGAAGTGTCCTTTTATTCCTTGCAATAAGTGGTAACAGGTTGAAGGCCAGCCAAATCTTTAACAACTATTGTCTATTTGTAGATGAAGAAATTTATCTATGTATATAAGTGTTCTTGATCTAGTAAAAATTACATGAACATATGTATGTAGGATTACCCTCCTGGATTTCACAGAGCCTGAAGTGAAGAAGTAAGGGCATCAAAATCCTTACTTTTGTGTTAGCCAATACTTTCCCTTGCTAATAATTGAATTTTGGCAGATTCATAGACTATTGATAAGATTAAGTTTGGTTCGTAAAAAATAACCACCAAAATCTTTGAAAGAAATATCCATCTTGCGTTGGAAGGTAGCTCCAATATTTGAGAGGATGAATTCCATCTTTTCATATGAAAATGTTTTATACTTTGTGGTGGATGTTGTTTTGTGTTGGTATTCTTTTTTAAACCAGACTTGATTATAACTTGACAAACCATCAAGTAATGAAATCATCTCAAATCCTATGACTATTTGGAGGATTTTCTCCATAGAGGGCAATGAATAATGATATTTTAAGGATGCTCTATTAAAATCCCAAAAGTATACACATAGCTGGATATCTCCAGTCTTTTTCTAAATAGGGACCAATTCTAAGACCCAGGTGGAATGCTTAGTTGGGTATATGATCCAAGATTCTATGAGCTTTCTTAGTGCCTGAGCCATGAGCGACTCTACTTTTAGGTTCACCAACATTTGATTTTGTTAGATAGGTTTAGGTCCTTCAACTAGCTCAATATTATGCTAAATGATGTCATGATCATATCCCTTGAGATCATCATAGGTCTAAGCCACTACTTTGTCATACTTGTCATATGAAGATATCAATCTATGTTTATCCCTCTGAAGAACATCCTTTCCAACCTTCAACTTTCTAAATATTTTTACATCAAGGTTTGAATAACATCATTTGTTTGTGAAAAGCCTTATTTTATCATTACTTGCATCATCACAGTCAATCTCAAACACTTTTCAATTCTATTTGTTATCTAAGATAGCTAGCCTAATAATTACCTAGACTGAATGTTCATTGGTTAACAATTCAATGACCGAATCAAACTGAGAGCCAATTGTTTCCAATTGTCTGTTTCAATTTTATGCTTTGAAGGGGCTTCTTGGATGTTGAAAGCATCAAATCATTCAATCAAGTCCTAGAATCTATGTCGGTACGTATGCATATGTAGATATTTGTAACTAAACTGCCTCACAACTGCTTGATCATGTACATTAGAAAATTGTATACCTTACCAATTTCACATTATTTTTTAGCCCCTCTAAATTATTGGACCTAATTAAGCTTCTAATTTTATAAATTATGTATTCCAAAGCCTAACTTTATCATTTTATGAAGAAGGGAAAATATTAAACAAATGCATTCAATCATTAAATTATCCCCCACTTTGAGTGTCCTAGAAATTTGGGCTAGGACTGAGTCACCCATTGGTGACTAGGTCCCCCTTTTAGCTAGGATGCAAATTCAAATATGTTATTGGTGGTACTTTAACATCTAAAAGTTAAATATGAAATGTTAGCTTTTAGAATCTATTTTTTGTTAAATTGCATAAACACCTATAAAGACTGAGTTATTTTATCATTTGAACTCTAGCAAGAGATATCTAGAACTAAGGTATATAATTGAGCAAATAATATTGTACAAAACAACATTATCAAAATTTATTGAAACAATTCAATATGCAACATCATGTCAAATTCTATCTATACTCATTTTTAGGTTTTGTGAAGGCTAACATTGTTATAGGTATCCAAGATTTGAAGCATTCAACCATTCAAGAAAATATATCGAAGAATATCCAAATCCTTGAGGAGATGTGTATTACTTCAACCCTTCAAGGAAGGCATTGAAGGATGGTGAGTTCTAACATTTTTTTCATTCATCATTTCCTTCCTTTCTTTTAAGGTTTTATCATTGAAATTTCTATTGTGGAAGTGGGAGAAATTTGAGGTTTGACTGAGGTAGGCCCCTATATGGCACAATATCTTCCATCTTTTTGAATGTGTAGGTTATAGGCTTGCAGAAGATTGAGGGGAGTTTGAAGATATATTTTCCATTGTTACATTTATTGTCATCAACCTTATCAAGACATGGGAACCTAATTACGTAATTTATTGGCAACATTTTGACAGTGGGACAAGTGGAAAATAGAAGCTGAAATATAGTAGCAAAGGACCCTAAAAAATAAGACACCCTAACAAAGACCCAATCACCTATGGGTGACCTAGTCCTACAACACTCAAATAAAACTTTTAGTGAAAGGTACACATCAGTCTACATTTTCTAGATCCACGTGTAGAGTTTTATTTCCATTTGTTTATCTTCAGGTAATTGCATTTATTATACTAATTCATTTATTTTAATTAGGTGAATCATTTTAACTCATTTCCAATCCACCCCCATCCTCAAAAAGATGAAAATCTGAGTCTGATTGACTCATTTTTTTCCATATTACAAAAATTTAAAGTATGGCCCTTGACAAGCTTTTACTTAACATAATTGATGATTTTTGCAAAATTTCAAAAAATATCGACATGATTAATTAGATAGGATATTTTAGAAATTGATCTGTATTATTTTTGAGGAACCTTATGCGAAACTCTAGGTTTGTTCAAAATTTTCTTAAGCTCCATTTATTTTTATAACCAATCCATCATATTTTGGTAACTTTTTGCACTAGGGATTTTGAGAGATTACATCATAATAGTGTAGCTCAGAATGATCAAGTTTCTTGAGGAATTAACAAATTATTTACCTAGGATTCACCCACCCACTCAGATGTCTTGAAACTATTTATTTTTTCCCACAACGGATGAAATGCAAAGTATGGCTCTTGAAAAGATTTTACTAAACATAATAACACTTTTGTAATTGAACACAAGGAAATAGGGTTCCAACTTTTAGGAGATGAAACTAGGGTTAGTACCTATTTCACACTTGGTTCATTAGGAAACCCTAGAGATCCTTCAATCAAGAAACTCAATTAAGGGAAACGCTCATGGGAGGTTTTCTTAGTTGTGATTAAAGAGGGGTTCACCACTAAGTAGAAGCTTAGAAAGAAAGATATCAAAACAATATGCAAATCTAACCATATGACCTAGAAAATGGAATTTTAAAGCATGTGATCAAACTAATAAATAGAATAAAATACAAGCGTACCTAGAGAAATGAAGATGACTAAGCAATGCCTAAAAACCCTAAAAAATTGTTGCTTTTAAGGTGTACTGGGACTCATATGCTAGACTGGGAAATTTAGTCCTAGTATAGGGCTTCTAGGTAGGATTTGGAATCTCTCAGTGACTATTCTAGATCTGCAAAAGACTGACAAAAAGGAAATATTCAAACTCATACACCCAAACTATTGCAAAGTGTCCCAAAAAGGTGAAAAGTGTCCTAGGAGCAGAATCTTGAACCGAAACTTTGTGAGCCTTTGAAGATGGATTAAATAAACATTTTCCCACTGGTTTCATGTAGATAGGTTGGATATCTTGCTCTAGATATAATTTTTTGTGAGCCTTGACAACTTTTTATGACAACTTTGACAATTTTTGCAACTTTGTCACTTAGATACTTTTGAAGGCTTCAAATCCACTTTTTCTTCAACCTGTGATCTTGCAACAAACAAAGATACAGAGAGAGAGAGAGAGTGTGTGTGTTGTTTTGTTAGGGAATGGGTGCTTTCCTTGGTCAAACATTGTTTTGGTAATCAAACATTAGTGATAAATGAAACATGAATGAAATGAAACATGACATATAAGATGAAACAATAGAACCTTGTAGATTTGCAAACATGCATAAGGTGGCTTTAATGGATGTAGATCTTGATCATGATTCTTGATGAAGGATGATGCCTTTGAACACTTTTATTGCTCTTGAACAATACATCACAACATTAGCTCAAAACCACATGCATGATGCATCAATACTCTGACATGGTAATGGATAGATTGCTTGCTGCAATAATCTTCTACAAATCTACTCTTGAATGCTTTAGAAATGCTCTTGAATGCTCTATAATGATCTTAGGATGCTTGACTCAAAATTTCTAGGTTGATATTATGATTTGAAACCTTAATTATATAGGCACTCCATCTAATTTTCTATTTAATAGATCCCAAATGCCGACATTTATAAAATTTGAATTGAAAACTTGATTTCTTGCTCAAGCCTTAAAACATTCCCTCAATGGGATTCATATGCCCAAGGTGGTGTATGGGTCCCACCTAGGGACTTATATGCCCAAGGTGGTGTATGAGCCCCACCCTAGATTTTTGGAGTGAGAGAATGTCGGGGGGTTAGAATATTGGATTTATTTATTGAATATGTTAGGATTTCAATTGAAATAAGCCTTAAGATGCATAATAAAGGTTATTAAGGGCCTATTAATGATGATGTGAAGGTAATAAATGCAATAGGTTCCAAAACTTAGTGTGAAGGTGTAAATAAATACACTTTACAACACTAAATTAAAAGAAAATTAGGTCTATTTAGTTAAAAAGGGCCCTAAACTTAATGTGAATGTGTAAAACACATTACAACACCAAATCAAGGAAAAATTAGGTCCATTTTAATATTAATTATTCCTAAATTAAGTTTAAAAAATGGATACCTTTTTCTACACTACATTTATCCCCCACTTTAGTGAGAGGAGGAACTTGCTTCAGTCTCACCTTAAAGTAGACATTCAAGAGGAGTCCAAGTGTACCAATGCAGATGGTCTAGGATAAGAAAAATAAAAGGAGGTGGCCAAGCCTCCATGATCCAAGATCCTACATCAAACCAACATAAGCACAAAGAAACACACACCAAGCATATGATATGCAACATCAAGATACACAAACATACAATGTCAATGACTAATAGAAAGAAAAAAAAAAAAGACAAGAAAAAATTAAAAAAGGGGTGGATCAAGCCTTGACTATTTGTCCAAAATGATGTGGATCAAGCCTTAGCTATTTTCCCAAAATGCACACTCACTTTGAGGTAATGGAACTTGAGGTTGTCCATTGGGTGAGTATCCAAAAAGGGTGGCTTAGTGAGAAAGTCATGCCTCTATATCGGCTTCTCACCATATAATGAGAAAGTCATGCCCACATATAGGATTCTAATCATACTAACCACACCAAATCTATACATTCTGATAACTTTAATAGGGAACCACAAAATAAAACTTCAAGCTTCATAAGGCTTAACAAGCCACATTAAGCACTTATAGACATTTATGCATGTAAAGGTTTGTTCAAAGGGATCTTTGCTTAGTTTATATATGGCATCTTCTTAGGGAACATTATGCTTAATGTCTACAAGAGAGGACAAGTCAAATAAATATAACACTCTCAAAGGAAATCAAACCCAATGACACCACCAAGAAAAGGATGCATTGCAAGAAGAAAGAAAATCACATAGTGAAATATGAGTGTCGATGTATTTTTCCACTTTAAAGTGGCTTCTAACACCATTGTTATGATTAATTTATTTAAAGTAGAAGAAGATGTGAGCTTACTCATAAATCCCTATTCCAAGTCATATGATCTAGAATGAAGAGAAATAATGAAAAAGGGTTGCCCCAAAATGCAACAATTAAAGATAACTCAATATGTCACATGTGAGTCAACTCAAGGCATGTCGTCCACATCCCAAGCTTTCTCTTATATATACATGGAAGGTGGTCAACTAGGCCAAAGAGACAATGACAAGTGCCATATGAGGAGAAGGCTTCCTAACCCCTTGCTCCCACTTAGTGTAGAACAAGGATGAACTGAGATGATTGATGAGAAATATGAAAATTAGTATCAATTAGAGGAACAAGGTGCTTCAACACAAGGAAGAGCACCACAATCCTTAAGATGTTGAATTTGATTACTCAAAGCCTTACATTCATTAATAGAATGATAGTTAACTCTATGATATGCACAAAATGTACTCTTGCAGCAAAATTTCTTTCTTGTTCGTGGTGGGAGGAGTATCAAATCATCTTGGAGGAGTCTTGGAAAGATACTCTCTTGATCAATAATAGAATATTTTCCTTTATTTTGTGACAAAGATATCTCTTTCTTAGTACAAGGTGTCATACTTACACAAGACTTTTTAGACTACAAGATTTTGTTCTCTCCTTGAAGGAGGGTGTAAAATATAACAAAATCCAATCATTAGTGTTTTGTGTGATGACATTGATATTAAGTGATGATTTCTCTATTTCTTTCATTTATTCCAAAGGATAATACACAATACCACTATTTTCTATCAAACAACCAATTAAAATTTAGTTTCTCTCTTTCTCATATTAATATATATTACTATTATATTAAATATATATTATATTAATTATATTTTGTATTATATAAAAATATACTTATTATTAATTATTAATTATAATAATTTTATACGTATTTAATAATTTTGTTAAAGAATATAATATATAATTATAATAAGTTGAATAATTATATTATTTATAATGTAAAATATAGTTAATATATACTTAACTATATTGTAGAATATTAAAACCTAGCTAAATGGCACCAAAATTTCAATTTAATTAACATACTGTAAAACCTAATGAAACCAGGTTGTAGCTCATCAAATTGGAGAAGTGAAAGGTCAATACCACCACTGAGGAAGAGTTTAGAGTAGTGAAAACAAGGTCAATGCTAGCGCTAAGGAAGAGTTTGGAGTTAAAACAAGGTCAATACTAGCACCAACGAAGAGTTTGAAGGAGTGAAAAAAGGTCAATATCAGTGCCAAGGAAGAGTTTGGAGGAGTGAAAACAAGGTCAATACCAGCACCAAGGATGAGGTTGAGGGCACTCAGGGAAAATCAACGACCAAGGGGAAATGAGTACTATAAGTTTGGCACCCCCATTCTCTTTAACCTACAATTTTCATGCCTAGTCTCTAAACATCTTCTCGTACATTGGCACCCCCATTCTCATAAAATGGTATAAGATAAGAAAGAAAAAATAAAATATCTTAGTCTTTCACATTTTTATTGACCAACCTTAGGTCTTGGAAAAACTTCCATAATCTACCCACATCTTTCTTGAGGTCTAGGATTTCATCACACATAGCCTTCATCGCATGAGTCTGAAGCAATTGTAGACTTAGCCCAAGTATATTCTAGGCTAAGGTAGATCTAATGAATGGAAATAGAGGCATACGATTATTCTTTAATACCTCCACCACAAATATATGAAAGGTGTTGGTTGTTTTTATAGTAAGTAGGTTGATCTTCTAATCTACTTATGGAATTGCCAATTCTAATCAAGAGCAGCTCGAAGGACCTGGATCAACTAACGAGGACATTAAAAGCCTCATACACTTCGGGCTCTGCTCCCACGAGGGTGATCCCTTAATGTGTTTACAACCTTTGCACCATTATCATAAACAACATTAATATACAATAGATGATCTCCTTTAATAGCTCAACACGATAGGATAATACCAAATAGAATTGGCTATTCATCAGTATTATCAACTATTTGGAGTATGAGATAACTACAACACATTTCATAGTATAAGATAGTCATTGATTTGAAATTTGTAGCAAGCTCTAGGTAAAGGAAAACAAATACTGAACCATACAAATAAGTACAACTTAGATCAGTGCCATATATCCATTGGAGGAGTCAAATTTATAAGCATCTAAGGGTTTATGACAGATTTAACACATAACATATAAGATCCTTGATAACATTACTTTACAATCTCATCAATATGTATTCTAACCCAATACTACTTATAAAATCCTTATAAAAACATATCCACCTACAATCCCATTCAAGCATTTTAATTAATTCCTTGAATTAAAGCTAAAACAAGAATCATACACACCACAACAGTGAGATGAACGAAACATCCCTTGATCATTTGATTCAAAATTTAGATATGCTTGTACAATGGAGAGACATGAGTTTGAATTAATCATATCAATTCAAATGTCAATACTCTCATAAAACATCAAATCCCCATGAATTCAAAACCTACTACAGAATGACTCAAAACCTAAATTGTATTTTCCCTAAAACCATCAAACTTTACAATTTTCTCTGCAACTTCATCTAGTCTCGACCAAAAATATCTAACTTGATAACCCATACTTTTGGCCTTGAAATCCTTCTTATAGAAAAAGGAGCAAACAAGCATTGAGCTAGAAAGCACATGTGTCACCAGCCAATTGGACCGCCTTATGATATTCCAAAAAGTGATTGCCCAAAAGATCCCACCCAAGGCGTAAGATAAACACTAGGGTTTTACATGAAGACAAAGGTAAAACCCCAACCTTAGGATTTTCAAAAACACCATAGATGACTAAAGACATAAGGAAAGATAAAAATGAAACACAAAGAGCAAAATTTGGAGTTCCATCACAAAGAAAGGTCTCCTCCCTTCTTGGTAGTGATAACCTCCTCCACACACAACGCTTAAAAATTATGAATAGAGGAATATAATATTTGAAGAACTCAAAGTTGATTCTCTCCTACCTAATGCAATTAGTCATTTTATCCTTATAAACATTTATAGTGATTACTAGAGGCACATAGACCAATTTTTCATAATAGAAGAATTTGATCATAGTTTTCCAATGATGGCATTATGAGAAAACCTTAGGTTAAATGAATAATTCCTAGCTAAGTTCTTTAAATCATGTCCAACCATATAAAAGAAGACTACTACTATGTGTACCTAGATACCATGGAGAAAGGCTCTTTGGGCTCTTTCATCAATCATCCTACCTTAAAACATACCAAAATTCTCCTAGCAATTAGACATAGGAAGATTTAAGATGACTTAAAAAAAATTATTGCCAAAGCATAAACTTATGATGACTTAACCAGGCCTAGTACACACTCCCTCCCCATTAACTACTTAGACATATGGAAATTAAATGTAATTTTTTTGCTAGTTTTAGTCATGTAGGTGTCCAATAAACCACTTGGTGGTGTTTCCCTTCAAGTTTATTTACTTGAATGAAGAGAAAAAGTCCTTTGATTACAATTAGACAATACATTTGAGGCCTTGGTTGTGTAACTGGTGGACCATAGTCACATTTAACACTTGTTACAAAGTTTGGGAGTTAAAACGTTAAGTAGATTTGATTTGTGATGGACACATTTGGACGGTAGTAACAATAACTTGCAATCTATCAAGACTTGATTACCTTATAACCTGTGAAATTCTAGCGATGAAATGATAGATTAATCATAATGCCACCTTAGGATCACATCACCATGAAAGAACTTCATCCAACATCCTTATGAGTGCAGGTACCACCAAATAGGTATTTTCTAGATATATCTTCCTGAGCGAGGGAAATTCAGGAAGAGAAGAGGAAAGTGAGACATGTAGTATGTGTAAAAGAGGGAGATCAACTAGAGGTCAAAAGATTAGAATAAAATTTTGTAAATGTATGGAGTTTTTTCCTGCTAAAGGGGGGTCATGTTCTTATGATGATTAGAGCATAGGTAACATTGAGGTGCCCTTGAGGTACAAACATCTATAGAAATAATGGGTACCCAAGGAACTTCCTCCAATAAACATTGATTTTTGTGTCAACAAGAGGATATATTGCATGTCAGACCCTGTTATAGTTACAAAGTTACTAAATTGATGGAGTATGTCGGACCCTATTATAGTTACAAATATTGGATGCAACTAGTTCGATATACATGAAGTATGTGTAGGTATGCACTATCAGAAAATTATATATAGGTAAAAGATAAGGGTCAAAATAAAGGAGTGGCTATGTACATTGATGGAAGGCCAAAAGTACAAGGGAATATTGTAGGGTTTATAAATAGTACATGACCTAGGTCAATAAATAGGCAACCCAATTGCATATTTGAGGCATGCGAGCGAAACCGTGTATTCGTATGTGTGATAAAATTAATAACTATAGAGGAAGAGTTGCTAATCAATTACAATTTGAAACATTTAGTTACAAACATAGTTACTATGGGGGTGGTATGTACTATGTACCATTTTACCCAACCTCTAATTAATGACTCCAATATACCATTTAATTCTATTTTTTTCTTAAGTCTATTGGTTTCATTTCAGTAATGTCTTTTTATATTTAATTTTTGTCACAGTGGGACATTGATCATATGGAGAAGGCTCTAGTCTAGAGCATATATTGCAATGTATATTTAGGAACTTCTACCTGATAGGTTTACCTCATTGTAATTGTACAAATTAGATATGAGAAAAATGTTTTATTATTATGTTGTTTTCATAAGTTTATTGGGTTAATTTCAATAATTTTTTTAATATTCTTGTTGTAGTTGATTCATCAGGGAAAGGCACCAGCAGTAGACAAGAGCATCCATAGGGAGGTGCAGTCAATATTATGTGATGATCACATTGCTTATTCAACAAACCCTCTCGATATGATAAGGAAGACCCAAAAAAAATGCAATGAAGAAATGCTTAAGTTGTTATTCATAGTGCCTCAAATAGATGAGATAAGAGAGAGGGTTAAAATATTGATTGAGAGATCACAAAACTTGCAAGTAAGTTGTCATGAGGTCTTTAATTATAACATAAGTTCATTCATGGTTTTATATTTTGTACTCTTTTATGTCATGAACTAAATTATGTGTTGTTTTTATAGGATTTTTTGTGTCCTCATGATGCTCCTGACCATGATCAAGGTACTGCAAGTGTTGCCTGAGGAGTAGGGGTTGGTACAAGTGTCCATCCTAATCTTCCCACACATACATCACATCATCTGACCCCATCATTCATGCATTTATTGTCGTCTGAAATGTCGGCAACACATACCATGCAAGCATCCATTAGTGCACCCTCTGACGATGAACACATGCTAGAACATGCATGAGGACATGTACCTGGGGATGCAAAGGCCACTAGTACTAGTGATATTTTAACAACATTTCTTGGATCTTCCCATATTACTAGCATGGGAACATTTCCGGTCACATTTGTGGTGACCGAGGATTTCGTTCCCATAAAGATAGAGAAGGTCCTAGGTACTTTAATTTTTTTTAATTATTATTATATATAATCCAATTGAAATTTACTTATTGATCGCTCTTTTTAGACTATTGATCCCATGATCATTTTGCAGGAAATGATATTTTTTATAAACATCTAAGTGATATTACATTAGAGCTCTTTGGGCCCACCATACATACACAATGGAATGCTGAAAATCAAGATTTAAAAGATGAGCTCATTAACCATTTTGTTGTGCTCTTCAGTGATAAAACATTCAACTAAACCAAGGTCCTTAAGAAATCTGGTACCTATCTAAAGTATGTGAGGGACCAATATAGGTCACATTTAGAGAAGAACAAAAAGTACAAGCATCAACCCATGATTCCACCTGGTGTTAGATGGAAAGGAGAAGGCTAAAAATAATAAAAGGAAAGACACCACCGGGCCAAGGAAGGTATGTGATACTATCAATAATGTAATTATATATTGATTACTCTTTCTTTTTACATAATCTAACATATTTCAAATTTTTCATAGGCTTCCCGACACATCGAAGGAAACAAAGGAAAGACTAGAAAAACACGGGTAACAAAAACTTGGCTCTGGTGGTTATATGAAATTAGTTGCACGAATTGTAAGTATCAATAAATGAAATATTGTATCCAAATAATAAATTGAAAACAATTTTGGTTTTATCACACCATAGAAGCAAAATTCATGATCTTATGCAAAAGTGTAGGGCTCTAAATTCAACAGAGTTGCCATTGAAGAGGACCTAAAGATTGCCTTCTAGCAAGGCTATGGAGTTGTGGCTAAATGCATAAGAGTCTTGATTGGGAAAACACAATCTTCCACTGCATCCGACACACAGGTAAATAAACTTAATAAAGTTTATTTAAAATTGAATACTTGTGCAATCTATTCAATATTAATTTCCACCATAAAGTAATTACATGCCTATTTGTTTTAAATAGTCAAGCAATGATAATACTACACATGACATTGGAATGCAGCCTGGTGAGGGTAGAGCACATATTGGTACTTTAGAGCATGTAGAGCATGATCGACATGTTGAGAATGATCAGGATAGAGAAGATCAGAAACATGATGTGGCCCCATCAAGTAAAGAGGACCACTCTATAGTTCTTTTAAACATATTTAATTGCAATTGGTGTATTAATTAATGTAACCTTTCATGTTTCAACTTTAGAGCATGTAGAGTGTGATCAACGTGTTGAGTATGATCATGCTAGAGAAGATCAGGAACATGA
Organism: Sequoia sempervirens; assembly: GCA_007258455.2. Classification (NCBI taxonomy): domain Eukaryota; kingdom Viridiplantae; phylum Streptophyta; class Pinopsida; order Cupressales; family Cupressaceae; genus Sequoia; species Sequoia sempervirens. The sequence goes on along the minus strand of VDFB02256637.1, from coordinate 116,933 downwards.
TGTGGCCCCATCAGGTAAAGAGGACCAATCTCATGTTCTTTTAAACATATTTAATTTCAATTGGTGTATTAATTAATGTAACCTTTCATGTTTCAACTGCAGATTAGGATTTAGAGGGTGTTCAACATGTTGAGCATGATTCTATAGCAGAAGTTCAGGAACATGATGTGGACCCATTAGGTAAAGAGAACCACTCTAATTTTATTTTAATTAATGAAATACTTGTAACAATAATAATAAAACATATCAGTTTAACATTTCTTTGTTATTACAGCAGACCCCCTTGTAGCAGTGTCCACATCGTGAGCAGATGACTAGGTGTACATTAAGATCACGAGCAGAGGGCATAACAACTAAAGGGGGGAATAGATGATATAGAAAACAATACTCCACTTCATATTTTTTTAGCATTAAAAAAGAAACCAAAAAAGATTATTGTAATCATATCATGACAACCATATTTTTGATAATATGTAAAAACTGAAAGAATGAATATTATATGTTAATGAATGAATGTGAATATGTGTTGTGTAGTTTTTGTACATACACCCCACTGAAAGTAGGGACCCTCTTTTTCTCTGGTTTTGGTGCCTTGGCTCTTTGTTTTTGAGGTTTTTTTGCCTTAACGCATGTTTGGATGATTATCTTATTTGTGCAATTGCCCCTTTTCTAGGAATTACTATGAAAATGTAATGTTTTGAGCTTAGTTCGGGTTTTTCACTACTTTCAGGATTTTTTGCCCCATCTAGATTTTCCCAGATTTCATTCAAAGTCTAGCTCTAACTACTTTATGTTGTGGTTCAAAGATTTTTGGTCTTCGTGGAATTCTGCCTAGACTAGATTTTTCTAGAATTTTGCCTCCTTGTTGAATTCCTAGATTTTGGGTTTGGTTTGTCATTTTTATGAATGTTGATGGCCCAGTCATTGTTTTCTCCTATTGGTCGATGGTTCTAATGGTACCTTGCATTCTTATTATTACATTTTTGAGCTCGACCCTATATGTATGATTGTTTTCATTTTGGTTGATTGTAGGGTTTCAACTTTGGGCCATCACAAGTACCGATCGAATTGCCCTTGGGAGAATTTTGAGTCTTGACCCATTAATGAATGATTTAGCATTTGAGCCTGGGTCCTCAAATTTTTGATCTTTGATCAATTTGAGCGAGATCATTGGAGAACATCAAAATTCAGGTTTTCCCTTAGTTTTGGGATTTTTCCTATGCTGGCAGATTTCCCTAGTTTTCCTTGTCCTTTGCATTTTCCCAAAAATCTAGAGTTTTGCTTGCTTCGCAGATTTTTACTCCCTCTGAATTTTCCCAAAATTTCTGTTGCCCCTTCATTTTCCGAAATTTGTTGACTGTTGTTTGTTTTCGCTAGAATCTTCCTAATCCATATTTTCTCGAAAATCACTTCTGGCCTAGATTCCGCGGAGGAGTGCAAATCTTGAACTGTGTAGAAATTATACATTAACCATTTTTTGCAAGATTTCGATATTTGCTTGGATTTATTTGAATTTTAAATATATTATTGGTGACAGCTTAATCTTGATCCTCATGATTATTGATGTTGGTTTTTGCTGAGTGTAGGCTAGATTTAACAAGGTCATTAAAAAGGTTCTGGAGGAGATTAATTGGATTGGAGGATTTAAAGCATTTATTACTTCACCTGTGGCCGACTTGGAGAGTATTTTTCTCAAGGTGCTAGATATATTGGATCAAGTTGCATTATAAATCCCAGTCCAACTTGGATGAGTCCCATGCATTTAATGCATATCTTATCTTATTTCAAATTTCTTTTGGCCGACCTGTCTGGTCTATTTTATTATTGTAAAATCTAAATTGGGCCAACATGCTTTAGAGATTCCTATAAATTGGGCATTTTGCCTTATTTGTAATATATAGAATAGTAAACATAGAATAAAAAGATAGATAGCTCTTAGAGTGAATTAGGTAGTAGAGCAGAAGTAGAAGTTAGTTCATTCTAAGCAAGTGTTGTAACAAAACATTGGAATTGTTGTTGAAATTCGGTGATTCAATACAATTGAAGACATTGTGATTTTCTAGTGATCTCTTTTGTGTTGACTTATCTTTCATGGTTCTTATGATTCTATCTTTAGATCTGATTCAATGGTGTTTATGGTTTTATGCTTGAAGTGTTTACAATAGTCCCTGGTCCATAATTTTTGTAGCTAGTTGATTGTTAGTTGCTTTGCAAAGTTAGCTTGGACCTTTATATTCATTGTGCTTAGTTTAATAGTGGAGATTTATTCATTTCAATTGCAATTGGGTTGTCTTGGATGAATGTTCATGATCTAAAAATATTTAATAACTTAGAAGATTGCACTGTTTATGTAAGATTGTAGATTTATCTTGGTCAAGCAGGAATTAGTTTATGAGGGATTGGTCCATTTTAAGTATTTCATCATTTGCATTATTAATATTAGGAGTAATTAAATTTAGGAATCTCTCTGAAACCCTAATCTTTTGTTATTTCTTTATCATTTGATTTAGATTTAGGATTGAAGTATCATTACATTGCTAGATCTGATAAGTTCAAGATTCAATATTTGCTTGTAGTAAGGTCCCTTTGTGATTACCAACATTTTCACATTTATCTTTGAGTTGTTTATGCATTGTCAAGACCTGACATTCGAGACCTTGGGGTTATCTCTTGAGGCTTGCTATTAGAGATTTTCCTTTCAAGAGAGATAGGATATTATATTTTATTTGAGTTGTTGTTGTGTAGAAAACATCATCAACAGATTGGGGCTAGAAGGAGGACCTAAATAAGTAAGATGTATTGATTTTTGTCTGCTATCTCTCCCAAAATATTCAGAAGAAGAACCAGATCTACTCTAGGAGAGGAAGAATTTCAAGAATTACCAGCCCCTACTAGGTCAAGAAGGACCAGCAAAAGGGGAGAATCATCATCCACCCAACAACCTCCATCATCTCCATCATTCTCATCTTCATCAAGTCCATCTTCATCTGATTCTAAGGCCATCCCCATTCGACAACCTCAACTAGTCATAAATCAACCATTACCACCCCCACCTCCATCAATGGCTTTCTTGGTGAACAACCCATCTCCCTTATCTTTAAACAACTACAATCTGATGCCTAAGAACCCTGAGCATTTTTGCTCCAAGTTTCACATTAATGATCCCAAAAGAACTATTGAGGAACACATCAAGATCTTTTAGACTACCCTTAAGGATAGGGGAATTAATCATGAGGATGTTGCATGTAGAATTTTCCCATATTCTCTTAAGGATGAGGCTTTTTGTTGGTATAACCATCTTCGTGCTAGGTTTATTACTACTTGGCTACAACTGGAGACTGCATTTTTGAAAAAATTTAAGATCTCAATCAGTGCTAAGGAGTTACTTCTTCAATTTACTGGAGTCAAGAGGGAGGCAAATGAACCAATATTGGCTTTCAATAATAGATTCCATATGGCTTATGCTAGGTTGTAGCTCCCTTATGCTATAGATGATGCCTCTACCAGGGAGGTTTATTATGAGGCTTTAGATAGTTTAACATCTACTTTCATCAAATGGAAAGCAAACCCTCCTGGTAGCCTATTTGAAGCTTATGATGTGGCTACTAAAGTAAGTATAGATTTGAGACAACACTTGTCTGCACCCTTGGCTAACCAAACACCTATGTTGAGTTTGGTCCCTCAGTTACTTGGTCAGTCCTATAATCAAGCTCCACCCATGTTGAATTACCATCCAAATATGAACCAACCTGCATTATTTCATTATCAAGCTAATATACCTAGTTATTTGCAGAGCTCTGAGATATTTAATCAATCTTTGAACTATAGGCCCCATAATGTTTACATGCATAATTCAACTAGTGTAGACAAGGAAAGGCTGGATGCACTCACAGAGCTAGTTGAGAAGCTAAATACCAAAGTCACCCACCTAAGGAACCAAAATAGTCAATCCCAAGTAGCCCAAAAGGAGATTTAGTCCAATTATGATCAAAGCAACATGGATATGATGTAGGCTCAGGGGCAGGGCTTTAATAGAGGACAATGTCTTGATAAAGATCATGGAAGGCAACCACCACTTCAAAATAATGGAGGAGCCTTAACCTCTCTGGATCAGCCAGACAATCAGAAGAAATTTAATGGAGTCTATTTGGAAAAAATGGATTTGTCAGGATGGTGTAGGCTTCATAACACTAATCACCATTCTAAGTCAGACTATCAAGAATTCTAGACTACTGCATCTATTTTCGAGTAGAAAGCTCAACATGTTACCAACAGTTCGAGTGGGATGGAGATGGTACCATCTAATCCTTATGACATATTAGTCATGGTTGTAAATCATGTCCCATTTCCAAGAAGTGAAGAGAATGAACCAAAATAAGAATAGGATAAAGGTGTTGAAACATGGTATGTATACAGTGAAGAATCTACAGTTCAACCTTTTGGAAATAATGAGGATAATGATAATGGCCCACTAGATGAAGAAGAGTATACAACTGAAGAGGTTTAAGCATTCCAACATGTGCCTACTCAGTATTTCATAAATTGAGGACAATCTGATGCTGATAAAGGAGGAAGCATTGAAAGTAATAGGGATAAATTTTTGGTTAGCTCTAAAGACTACTGTTCTACCATGACTACAAAAAAAAAGGAGAGTGTGTGGTAGAAGAACTCAAGATAGTCAAAGTAAGTCTCTCTACTCATGAGTTGTTAAAGAATCCTACAATTAGGGGTGCATTACTAGGGTCTCTTGAAAGAGATATGCTTTCTGAACAAAAGGGTGCTTCAAGCCAGATTGATGCAAATACTTTTAAGGAGGTATTTCTGTCTGAAACAAGCCTAGGAAATTATGTATTGATAGTTGAACCTCAAGGATGGGAGACTGAGGAAATCCTCATGTTACATGATATGCCTATTCATAAATCCAATAGTGTTGAAGTATCGGTAGAATTAACAGAAGAGGTGGTAGATCAAGTATGGTTGTCAGATCATGTGCATCAAACTACAAAAGGTGAGCTTCCAATAAAAAAATCTCAACAAGCCATCAATGGACCAGCTCACACAAAGTTTGAAGGGGACATGGCAGTAAATGCTGAAGCAGCCATGGAGGAGATTTCAATATAGGAACTTTAACAACCTGTTGATGAATGTCCTATAAGATGTGAAGAACTTAATGGAAGAGTTGATATTCTGAGCAGTCACAATCTAGAACCAGGACAAATTCCAATAGGAGGGGAATTCAGGGAGTCCCTTCACTCATCACATTCTATTTTTCCTCTTTCTGTTGATAAATTAAGTAAATAAAATTCATAGATTTCATGTATTAATGACAAGATAGCTAATGTGGTTCATATTGATATGCAGGAAAACTCAAATGATGTTGGAGAAAGTAATGTTGTAGTCATTATTGATGAGATGGATCACACTATTGTAAGTGAAAATTTGTTTGAGGATCAATCTACGATGCCTTCTGATGAACATCCTATTGAGAAATTTGTTGTACAAGACAATACTCCTACACATTTGTCGTTGATACCTCATGAAGAAGTGCACATAGGTGAAAAGTTCCATGTTTATACTTCTAAATCTATTCAATTTGATTTTCACCTTGAATTATTCATTGAAGACTCCAATTTTGTTTTGCATGTTCTAAATGCAAGAGGGATATTGCATCATCAATTGAGACCTCTTGATAACATAGAAATGAGCCCTTCACAAATGCAGGATGATGAACACAACATTCATTCCACAGTAGTACAAAATTAGGTTGTTTCTCTCCTCGCTATGAATTCAAAATCTTATCAATTTGATTATGGGAATTTGGGGAAGGAAGCTTGCACATGGATTAATCATGGTCCTAATGAGTCACCTTAGTTATTGATTATTCTTGATTATGAGGTTGAGTTTGAATGCTACATTTTTGAGGTTTATTTTGCTGAGTATAAAGATAAATTTTCATTTTTGAGGACTGTTACCATTACGTTGTTGCTTGTCCATGAATTGATGAACCATATGGGGGTGGGTCTTAGTTCACCCTATTTGGTAATGAGTTTTTATGAGTCTGTTTGTACATACTGCTGATTTGAATAAATGCAAATTGTTCTACTTTTCTTTTTCTTTAGTCTGTTTTGTTTTATTTAGGATAGATTGCTTTAGAATTAGTTTGTTGTGGTTAGTTTATGTTTGCTTTGGGTTTTGGTTTGGTTTTTGCTTTGCTTCTTTGGCTTGGGTTTTCTGCTTTCTGGTTGGGGAAGTGTCCTACTTGCACAACAACCATTTCATTATCTCGGACTCTTCTAAGTATTTCATTGATGGACTATAATCATGTGTCTTGAATGGATGGTTGAGATCTTTTGTTAGTGTCAAACAGTCTAAATGTTTGATCTAAAGAAGATGGTCATTGGTTTGATGTAAATATGAAAAATTCTAATATCTTTTATCTTTCAAACATCTTAAGAACCTTGAGGTTGCAGTAGGGTCCTTGTGAGGTCATGGTAGGTGAAAAATCTTATTTCTTCTTCAGCGCCACTGTGGTTCTTAGCCCTGAGTGTGAACTTCATTGTTCACATGTTGAAATAAAAAATGAAAAGGAAAGAATATCAAAAGAAAGGGAAAGTGAAAGTATTGAAAATCAAAAGAATGAATTCAACTTATCAAGGGTATTCAAGTATCTCTACTGGGGCTATGGATGCTTGGTTGGCAGTAGAGATATGCTTGAGAGGGCCACAACAATAACCTCATCGGAGATATGGATGCCTAACTGGCAGTGAGGCTCTATCTAGGTTGCTTTTGAAGTTAGAATCTTTACGTAGCCTACCCTGACTAAACCTAGTTTGTGCAGTAGCTCAAGGAGGGGAATGAACTCATTTGCACACACTTGGATTTTTAGTCTATGGAAGGTTCGGTCTACCTTTGCTTCTGATTCTTTGATCTTGCATTTTGATTTGTTTGCTTGATATGGAGGTCAAAACTAGAGATTATGGGTTCTTGATTCCTATTCATCATCAAATGCTCTGGAGCATTTCCTAGCAGAGTCGCCATTTGTTGTGCAGTTTTTCCACACACACCCCACTTAAAGTAGGGACCATCTTTTACTCTAGTTTTGGTGCCTTGGCTCTTTGTTTTTTAGGTTTTGTTGCCTTAACACATGTTTGGATGATTATCTTACTTGTGCATTTTCCCCTTTTCTAGGAAGTACTTTGAAAATCTCACGTTTTGAGCTCAGTTTGGGTTTTTCACTGCTTTCGAGATTTTCTGCCCCATCTAGATTTTCCTAGATTTCATTCAAAGTCTGGCTCTGACTGCTTTACACCATCGTTCAGAGATTTTTGGTCTTCTTGGAATTCTGCCTGGACCGGATTTTTCTAGAATTCTATCTCCTTGTCGAATTCCTGGATTTTGGGTTTGGTATGTCATTTTTATGAATGTTGATGGCCCGATCATTGTTTTCTCCTATTGGTCGATGGTTGTAATGGTGCCTTGCATTCTTATTATTTCATTTTTGAACTCGACCCTATGTGTATGATTTTTTTCATTTTGGTTGATTGTAGGGTTTCAACTTTGGGCCATCACTAGTACCGATCGAATTTCCCTTGGGAAAATTCTTAGTCTTGACCCATCAATGAATGATTTAGCATTTGAGCCTAGATCCTCAAATTTGTGATCTTCAATCAATTTGAGTGAGATCATTAGAGAACGTTGAAATATAGGTTTCCCCTCAATTTCAAGATTTTCCTGTGCTGGCGAATTTCCTTGGTTTTCCTTGTCCTCTACGTTTTCCTAAAAATCTGGGGTTTTTCCTGCTTCGCAGATTTCTACTCTCTCTGGATTTTCCCAAAAATTTTGTTGCCCCTTCATTTTTCAGAATTTGTTGACTGTTGTTTGTTTTCGCCAAAATCTGCCTAGTCCGGATTTTCTCAAAAATCCCTTCTGGCCTAAATTATGTGGATGGGTGAAAATTCCGTACTGTGTAGAAATTATGCATTAATGATTTTTTGCGGGATTTCGATCTTTGCTTGGATTTATTTGAATTTCAAATATATTATTGGTAACAGACTAATCTTGATCCTCATGATTATTGATGTTGGTTTTTGCTGAGTGCATGCTAGATTTAACAAGGTGATTAAGGAGGTTCTGCAGGAGATTAATTCGATTGGAGGATTTAAAGCATTTATTACTTCACCTGTGGCCGACTTGGAGAGTATTTTTCTCAAGGTGCTAGATATATTGGATCGAGTTGCATTATAAATCCCAGGCTGACTTGGATGAGTCCCATGCATTTAATGCATATCTTATCTTATTTCAAATTTCTCTTGGTCGACCTGTCTGGGCTATTTTATTATTATAAAATCTAAATTGGGCCAACATGCTTTGGAGATTTCCATAAATTGGGTATTTTGCCTCATTTGTAATATATAGAATAGAAAACATAGAATAAAAAGACAGATAGCTCTTAGAGCGAATTAGGCAGTAGAGTAGAAGTAGAAGTTAGTTCATTATGAGCAAGTGTTGTAACAAAACATTGGAATTATTGCTAAAATTCAGTGATTCAATAAAATTGAAGACATTGTGATTTTATAGTGATCTCTTTTGTGTTGACTTATCTTGCATGGTTCTTATCATTCTATCTTTCAAATTTCTCAAGGTTATTAGATGTATGTTAGATTTGATTCAATGGTGTTTATGTTTTGATGCTTGAAGTGTTTGCAGGAGTCCCTGGTCCATACTTTTTGTAGTTAGTTGATTGTTAGTTGCTTTACAAAGTTAGCCTAGACCTTTATATTCATTGTGCTTAGTTCAATTGTGGAGATTTATTCATTTCAATTGCAATTGGGTTGTCCTGGATGAATTTTCTTGATTTGAAAATCTTTAATACCTTAGAAGATTGCACTATTTCTGTAAGATTGTAAATTTATCTTGGTTAAGCAAGAATTAGTTTATGAGGGATTGGTCCATTTCAAGTATTTCATCATTTGCATTGTTAATCTTAGGAGTAAATAAATTTAGGAATCTCTTTGAAACCCTAATATTTTTTTATTTCTTTATCATTTAAGTTAGATTTAGGATTGAAGTATCATTACATTGCTAGATCTGATAAGTTCAAGATTCAGTATTTGCTTGTAGTTTAAGGTCCCTTTGCGATTACCAACATTTTCACATTTATCATTGAGTTTTTTATGCATTGTCAAGACCTAACATTAGAGACCTTGGGGTTATCTCTTGAGGCTTACTGAAAGAGATTTACCTATCAAGAGAGATAGGATATTATATTCTATCTGAGTTGTGCAAAAAACATCATCAACAATATGTTAATTATTGAATGTTATATGTTAATGAATGAATGTTATATATTATTAATGGATGAATGAATGAATGTTATATGTTATTAATGGATGGATGAATGAATGTTATATGTTATTAATGGATGGATGAATGAATGTTATATGTTATTAATGGATGAATGAATGATTAATGTTATATGATTGAGTATGGGGAGTTGAGAGTGATGTGAGAGAGGGGGGCAGGGAGGGGCCAAATGAGCTTCCACCATCACGTGGTTGGCCTTGTTAAGTAGAGAATATTAAAATATTCTCAAAACAAAGAGAAGCTCAATAAGGTAATGCACTTTTCAATATAAAAAATGCATCATTTGAAGCATCAAACCAATATGCAAAGATGAAAGAAAGTGCTAACTTTTCACTATGGTGGCCCAGAAAAATGATTCTTTATACCCTGAATCCATGCTCTACATCATAATTTAAAGTTGCTTCCATTCCAATGTTCTGAGTTTAGTTTGTTTGTATGGATTTGTATGAATACCACATTGTGTTGTGTGTGGATTTGGTTTCAAAGCTCTGTTTCTTCTATTTTTAGCGGTGACATAACTCTAAAATTTGACTTTTGTGCATAATAGGTTAGTGGAAAAAATGATAGCACTGAAGGGTTTAGAGGCTCAATTGAGATAGATACACAGATATTTGGATCTTGTTGTTGATGGGAGGCTTCCACTTAACCATGAAATTTTGTACCATCTGCATGTATGCAAAAGTTTCTCTACTTACATTCATTCTTGATCATAAATGTTGTAAATGATATTAATGCTTCAAACTTAAGATTTTTTTCATTGTTATAATGATCAAAATGTTATACTTTTCTATACATTCAAGCATTCTTTTGCCCCCTACCCTTTGCTCTCTCCTCCCTCCTTTTAAGAATTTTATTTGTCATAAAAGATTGACATTTTTGTCTCATTTACACAAATTTATCTAAAGCTCTAGGAGTGAATAAAGATATGTAAAAGATGGTGGATTATGTCTAAACAACAACTTTCCATCTTATATCTAATTAAATCCTTAATATTTGAATAGTTTAGAGCTCAAATAATGCTTGTATATGCATGTGTAGCAATAAGGGAGCCTATGTGAAGATTGAAATTTAAAACATCACTTTGGTATTTTTCCTTAGGTAGTGAAATGATATTTTGAGTAATACAAACCTACACACACATTGATATTTTTAGGCATTACATTGAGGATTTTTTTTCTCTTATACCTACCCTCAGCTAGATATGGAGGTATATAATATTGGTTTCTGGGTTTTTTTTTGTAAGTATTTAATTTCACAAAGGAAGACTAAAATCTTCTTAATGTGCTATCAGGTGTGAAAGCATATGAATCACTTGTTGAAGGCACCATTTTGTATTCATCCAAAAACTGGTTTGTTCTTTTTTTTATGTTCTCTTGCATGTGTTCTTTTTAGGCTCTAGAGATGTAGCTCGCTCTTTCCTTTGCACTTTTCATCTATTTTGATGATTACAGTAGATTGTCCTCATAATTTTTCATGTAGATTTGTTTGTAACCTTATTTTCTACCAATCAATTTGCAAACTAGTCACATATTAAGGACCATTTCACTAACTTGTAGTCATCCATTACTTCATATGTTGCAAGTTGTGTCTGTGTGCCAATAAATCTTGATGATTGTGAGAACTTTAATCCTACAAGTGTACCCAATATTTCTCAAGTAAAAGTCTTACCTTATTTTATAGTACTTTAAATGGTTAATTGAAGGTGCTTCTTTAAATTTGATATAGTTGAACCATGGATTAAAATATGGTATTAGATGGGCAGTATAATGATAAAATCGAGGTCCATTGAACACAAATTATGAACATAATTTACTGGACTATTAATAGTGTTACAATTATTATTATTTCTCCTTTACCTACCTCTGCATTAATGAAAAAGATAGCATATATTGGGAGTTCATTCCATGACTCATGTATGTGTTAGTATTTTAATTTTGTTTAAGTTGTTCAAGAGCTTGATTAGGTCAAGAATATGTTCTACAAGCTTTGTTCTCTTGACACTGCTCAGCATTTTCCCTACACATTTTCTCTTCAATCCAGATGTTTCTTAACTCCTTCCCTTGTTAGCCCTTGGTTGTTCTCAAGTGTAATAATTTTTCTATGCATCTTGCAATCTATATGTATGATCAATCATCTCTTATGAAGCATGGATAACCTTTCATGGAATTGTTGTTGTAACTAGGAAATTGCCATTGTGAGAATAATCATTTTTAATTTGTATGGAAGTAAGTCTTTTTCATATTATTTGACTTGGTATTGTAAACTTGTCTTTGCAGGATTCTCTAGGCAGGAACAATAGAATTGTGATGATAGGTAGAGTTGTACAACACCATAAATCATTTGGAATTATCAATATATTTCTTATAGAATACTCTGTGCAAGTAAAATGGAATGTGCAATGACAATTGGTCTCAAATTCAAATCTGAATATAAGTACATTATACACAAGAAGATGGTATCTATTCTATGATTTAAAGAACCCAAAAGTAAGCAAATTAATAGGTTCCATTTGTTTACTTTCTCTTAGACACTTGTTTAATCCGTGTGACCCTCAAAATGTCTTGCTGATAACTAGTAGTGTTCAAAACTCCAGAAGAGGTCAGATCAGTGTGAAATTAGATCTGTCTTACAGATGGAAGTCATTGGCAAGACATGGACTATCAAAGTGAGTTTTCTATCCTATGTCAATGATTGATCTCTCACCAATGGGTTGGCTTCAATGGTCATCACCAAGAGTCTCTGTGATGACATGGTGTAGGTCTATTTAAAACTCCTGAAGAGGTCAGATCAGTGTGACATTAGATTTGTCTTGCTGATGAAAGTCATCGGCAAGACATGGACTATTGGAGTGAATTTTCTATCTTGTGTTGATGATTGATCTCTCACCAATGGGTTGGCTTTGGTGGTCATCACCAAGAGTCTCCACAATGACATGGTGTAGGTCTATTTAAAACTCTTGAAGAGGTCAAATCAGTGCGGCATTGGATCTGTCTTGCCAACGGAAGTCATCAACAAGACATGGACTATCAGAATGAGCTTTCTATCCTATGTCGATGATTGATCTCTCACTGATGGGTTGGATTCAGTGGTCATCACCAAGAGTCTCCGTGATGACATGGTGTAGGTCTATTTAAAACTCTGAAGAGGTCAAATCGGTGTGACATTGGATATGCCTTTCCAATGGAAGTCATCGACAAGACATGGACTATCAGAGTGAGTTTTCTATCTTGTGTCAATGATTGATCTCTCACCAATGGGTTGGATTTAGTGGTCATTGCCAAGAATCTCCATGATGACATGGCATAGGTCTATTTAAAACTCCTAAAGAGGTCAGATCAGTGTGACATTGGATCTATCTTGCCAATGGAAGTCATAAGCAAGACATGGACTATCGAAGTGAGTTTTCTATCCTGTGCCGATGATTGATCTCTCACCTATGGGTTGGATTTGGTGGTTATCGACAAGAGTCTCCGCGATGGTACATTTCAACAAATATTTAAAAAAAAATTTGCATTGTTTCATCACAATTTTGATGAAGGCCACTGACGAATCACCGAAAAGGTCCAATGAAGTTGCTATAGCTGTGATGAAGGCTTCGTTGTAACTCCTTTCCCATTTCATCAAAATGGCGATGAACTTTTGGTGTTGTTTTGATGCTTCAGAAGAGCCATTGTAATTGCATTTTGGTTGTAATTCATCAATGGATGCACAAATTTTTCGTCAATATTCTGACAAACATCTGAGTCATTTTATGACAGTTGACGATTGACAAATCTGTGCCGTTATTTCAATATTTAATTTGTCATCAGAATTTTGACAAAAAATAGCAACAAATTTTTTTTCGTCAATTTGTCGATTGTCTGACAAATGTTTGTCAAACTACCGATGAACATTTGTCAGAAAATGGAGTCAAATTCAATAGTGTATCCACTACTAATAATAATTCAATCGTTATATGTCAACTTCAATAAAATAGAAAATATCTTCCATTTGTTGGCTCAAATCATGGAGAACATTTAATGTGCATCCACCAAAGTCAGTCATATAGCATAGTTAGGACCCAAAAAAATCTCCAATACAAAAATACTTTAAAAAATTCCATCTTAAACATCCACAACACCCAACATTCACTTAGTCGGCCTTCATATACTGATGAACAAAAAATTGAACCACTAGATCTCCTAACTCATACACCACTTGATGCAACAACACAAAACTCAGGAATAAGATATTTCAGATACCCAACAACCTTCCCTGAGATCCACAACCAAAACTAATAAACTGATAATGCAAACTACTTGTGACATATTCATCTTTAGCTGAATACCCTGTTCTTCACTTTGTCTTTTGGTATAGTTAGATACTGCAGTGCAAACTAGATTAATAACGTGGTTTCCATCAATGACAACACTAGAAGCCATATGCCAACAAGGCATGGGTGAGGCATCCATTATCTTTTTTAATGTGTAATCTACCCATTCCCTCTAATTCATTATTAAGTTATCACTAGATTAAGAAACTCTCTAATGGGTTGTCTTGGACACCACTTTGGTTTCTAACCCCCATTGAGAGCCACTCCCCCTACTTACAAATAGTAAAACCTACAACAAGAAAACAAGGAATATACCATCTTGCATGTTGAACATAACCATACGAATCAGTATATAGTGCAATACATGTACCTTCTTGCACACACATAAAACATTACTAAACTTCATCCAAAGAGAAACAATCAAAACAGCCATACATATGAAAATACCCCCTTCCCCAACCTTTGGAAACTAACCTTAACAACTTGTACAATGACTCCCACTAAAAAAAATTTCCAACATCACATGATACTCAACAACTAATTACATAATAAATTTACAATTTAAATATATTAAACAATTACAAAAGAAATCAACAATCATTAATTAATACTCTAATTCATTTATTTAACAAATCCTTCATTTATCCAAGTATAAATAAATCATTTTTCTCTATTTAATTTCCAACTTCATCAATCTAACACAATCATTTAATCTCATAGGTAGATTTTTTCTTTTTCTAAAATTATAATATATATATGTATATATTTAACAACAAAATGCAGTTACTATCCTTATTTCATATTATCATATGAGAATACAATACACACACACACACACACACACACATATATATATATATGTAAAATTGAACATCGACTATGCAGTGAAACATTGAATGCTTCCCATTAAACTTATGGCAAATAGGGTGTCGAATGCCACAATTTAAATCAAATATATTGAACTTCTAACTAACGGTTTATTCATCGAACAACATATATTATGCATACTATCAAATCTCAAATCTATATGAAGTACATCATACATATAGCTATAAATATATATATATATATAGATATATATTTGCAAACATTACATGTATCAAATAACTTCTATAAGGCATAACAAAGATAGGGATAATACAATAATTACAATGCATATTAGTGGATGCCTATCTAATGTAAAATCATTGGAATAAAAAAATACCAACCAATATAGAGGGCTCAACAATCATAAAATTTACTCATCAATTAAGAAGGAAATGCAACACAAAGGTGAGAAAATGCCACACAGGAGATAAAAGTACAATTACTATTAGAAATACAAGGCATCAATACCATAAAAAGGCACACCCATCTATATATGTATACTATAAATACATGTAGTACTATCAAATGTGATAATTAGGAAGTGAAACATAAACACCACATCCAGTAAACTACGAAAAGAAATTAAGCCCTAAACACTACTCAAGTGCTAGTCCACTAGGAAAGAGAGAGAGAGAGAGAGAGAGAGAGAGAGAGAGAGAGAGGGATTTCGGCCTTGATAAAATTTATACTTTCTTTTAAAAGAAATGATAAAGAAACTGGGTTCCCTATATCAGTTAATGATAGAATTATGAAACTCACAAACCATGGAATGGTAGGGTAATTTGATATCAAGGAATGATATGTGATAGCTATAGAATGTGGGTGGAAGTTCCAAAGGCAAGCAGCAAAGGAGACAAAAGCTATGCCAATAGTAAAGGATAGGAAGTCTTGTCAAATACTATCATTGCATGCCCAGTTTAAAATGCAATCAAATGGTGGAAATAGAGAAAGAATAAACAAATTAAGCAGAATACCCCAAAGAAGTGTGGTTTTCAAGGGCTGCAATAGATTTACAGACTATTCCCAATTTGATTTACAAAAGGGCTTTTAAAAACCTTCAACAATTGCATCTATTAATTACTTCAATTCAAAAATAAATAAACAAGTAAATGGTTTTTTTCTTTTATCATTCAAGAATTCTTTTCAGCAATAGAAATAAAGTTCAGAGAGCAATGGAGCCTGGATTCAATCGAATGGCATGACTAAAGATTCTATGTTGGGCTTTGAACTCCCAAGTTGTAGTTCCAATCTCTTTAAAAACCTCAAAAAAATTTTACGGAATTCCAATTCAAAATCCATCATACTTGAAATTTGCAAGAAAATTACCCTCTTAACAAAACATAATGAAAACCCCCCAATCAAGAAAATATTCATGAGAAGTAAAACAAGATTATTTTCAAGATTTTAATTTCAATCCCCTCTTCTTTGCAAAACAAATTACTAGTTTAATTAACTATTTTTGAGTGCATGTTGTTTCATGCAAAACATTTATTTATCATTTTATTTTATATTCATTATCCACTATAGTTATCTAGATATATATTTTTATATTTATTCAACTAGACATATTATAATTTATTTAAACTTAATAATCACCTTTTAATATTTTATTTATTAACTTCAACTTTACATTATAATTTATTTGATTAGATCACTATAATTATATATAAGCATTTATTTTTACATATAAAAAATACTCTTTTAACTTAGTAATTCTATTTTAATGTGACAATAAATCAAAAAAAATTATCGACCAAATTTAAATCCAATGAACTAGGTACCCAACAATACCATATCACAAAGCGAAGTTGAAAAAAAAGACCACAACACCACTGACAGACAAAACCCGCCATATGAACAACACTGATAAGGTGTGAAAATTAGATACTCATCCTCTTCAAGGATGATGGCTAAAACAAGGGACCAAGTGTTACCTCAATTCAACAATTCCATTGGGTTTAAGGCATGCTCAAACTTGTCAATTCAAGTGGAATCGATGTCTGGTACCTGTAATCTGCAACACACAAAACTATCAAGCATATACATAATCATAGAATCAGGTACACAGTGAAAGGAAATCGCAGCATAGCAGGGTACTCATGAATGAGTATTGTGACACTATCCCTTTCACCAAAACACATCAAACAAGTAACCACATCAATGCATAAGAATCAATTGCTTAACAAGATAAGAACAATCACACGATAATCACATAATACTCATAATAAGATTAATCCACATAATCAACTAAGTCCATATACTAGTAATAACATAAGTATAAAAAGCTAGTAATAGAAGTATCATCAAACTATCATCGTAGCAGTGAGTCCAACATCAAACAAAGTGCCATAATGTTTCAATCCAAAACAAAACAACTGTCAGTCTAATAGTGAGCAAAATGAGGGGCACTACATATCGATTGATAAATCAACTGATTTATTAATTGATATAAATTGATATTTTAGGACATATTGTATCATATTCAATTTAAATGTAATTTTTTATGGTTTATAAATTATATAAATTAAATTTTATGTATTATTTTTTAACCTCAAACTAATACATGGCCTAAACCCTAAATGTAGGGTTAAGGGTTTATAGTTTATGGTTTAGGGAATAGGATTTTGAGTAGGCACCAAGATTTATGTTTAAATATGAACTGAGTTTCTTAAATAGTTTAAGGTTTCATAAATAAATTTATATTTAAAAATAAGAAAAAAATATAATTAATAGAGAGATGCCTACCCCATAACCTTGTCAATTGCTTCTCATAGAGGGAGGAGGTTTAATTTGGAGAAATTTGAGGATGATTGATGTGGGTACACATTCTAAATTTATATTCCAAGTCACCCTCACAAGTAAAACAAATAAAAAATAACCTCATGGGGGAAAGAAGATTAATTAATAGTGTTTTAGTAGACATACATGTTCCTAAATGGGTATGCATTTATAATGGGTACCTATAATTAATAAAATATTACTAAAAATGAATGGGTAAATATTCATAATGTGTACCCATTTAGGTTCATTCTTTTATTTCTAAATGCATATATGAATTTTTTACAAAATTCATACATATTCCTCATGATGCAACACTTCCACTAAAAGTGTACTCACTATGGTTCTTCACCTCCTCCTCCTCCTTTTTATCCCTCTTCTTATACATTATTAATTGGTTAAAAAAATTGAGATCTAACATGAGTGTTAGCCATCAAATTATTTGGGTAACAATCCATATTTAGATCTAATTCAATCTTGAAAGTATAGTGTCCGTTGGAAAACACATCTTTTTCCAAATATTATGATGTGAAAACACTCCCTTATATTCCATATATCTCACAAGTGGCTCAATTATCTTCATTAATACATTGATTTCCCCTATTGTAATTGTCATCTCCACCAATAATTAATTATCATCCTTAACCATGTGCAAGGGAAGAGAATTATTGGAGGAAAAAATCTCGTGAATTATGGCTGAGAGAAGGAGATCGTAATGCAAAATTTTGTCATTCCTCTATGTAGATTAAGAAGGCAAAAAAAGCTATACAAGTAATTCAGGAAATAATGATAGGAAATTGGCTTCACAAGGAAGAAGATATTAATAGGGAAGGAGTTAATTTTTTTTCTAGAATCTCTTGTTTGCTCCTCAAATTAGGATTGATCAAAGAATAAGAGATGAAAGTGAACTTCTTGATTCAATTCTTGGGCTTGTAACTGAAGATGATAATGTTGGTTTAATGAAGCCATTCACTCTAGGAGAAGTAAAGAAGGTAGTTTTCTCTTTCCACCAGATACAGCCTTGAGGCCAGATGGGTTCATAGCTTTATTTTTCCAAAAATGCTAGGATTTTCTATGTTATGACCTTTGGGCATTGGAAGAATCAAGGAGAACATGGACAATTCTAAAGCAATTCAATGTAACAAATATTGCAATTCTACCCAAGGTGAAAAAACACAAAACATTTGCAGAATTCAGACCTATATCATTGTGCAATACAATTTATAAAATATTTACTAAGGCAATATACTTAATATTGCAACCTTTGATTCCAAAGATAATTTCTCAAGAACAAGGAGGATTTGTTCTAGGGAGGGAAACTTTTGAAGGAGCAATAGTAGCAAATGAGGCTCTTCACACAATGACAACTACGAATCTGCCTTCATTAATAGTTAAGTTGGACATGATGAAGGCATATGATAGGGTTGACTAGAATTTCTTAAACAAAGTGCTTCAAAAGTTTGGTTTCTTAGCAAAATGGCATAGATGGATAATGCCATGTTTGTCAGTGGAAAAATTCTCAGTTCTCATCAATGGGAGTCCCATAGGTTTCTTCAGTGCTTCACAAGGATTATGCCAAGGGGATCCACTATCACCCTTTCTTTTCATTATGTTGGAAAAGGCTCTAAGTAGATCTATCTTATTAAAGAATAATCAAGGTCTATGGCACGGGGTTAAGTTAGAAAATTTAGATATATCAATTACTCATTCCCTCTTCGCAAATGATACTCTTCTCTTTGGTAAGGCAACAATTGATGAAGCTAATCAATTCAAAGAAGTGTTGTACAAGTACTCTTCTACTTCGGGTCAAAAGATTAATGCGACAAAGTCAAATATATATAAATATATATATATATATAATGATACTGCTAGTATAGAGACAAAGATTGTTCAATTATTGGGTTTTCAAGAAGCTGAGTTTCCATGTTCTTATCTAGGAATTCCATTTTTCATGGGTTTGAATAAGGTTGCATACTGGGACAAAGTGATTGATAGGCTCAAATCAAGAATTCTATTGTGGAAAGTTAGATGCTTGTCACTTTCAAGAAGAATAATGCTAATAATGCCAGTTTTAACCTCAATCCCTAATTACTTCCTAGCTATTCTTAAATCCCCTTTGCACCTTGTCCAATTCTATCATAAATTGAGAAAACCATAAGAAAATTCCTTTGGAAAGGAAACTTAAATGATCAAAAGAAGGTACCTTTAATATCGTTACAAGGACTAGAAAAGGAAAAGAAGCATGGAGGTGTAGGCATTCAAAATATTTTTTTGTAGGAACAAAGCCTGTGGGGCCAAGCTTGCATGGAAAATGTATTCAAAGCCTAAAGCTAAATGGTGTAAGATCATGCAAACAAAATACTTAGATAATGGAAACCCAACAAGAATCCCGACAGTAGTTGATCCTCCTAAAGGTTCTGCCATATGGAAATTTTTAATCTGATGTAAGAAAATTATTACATCTTTCTCTACATGGGAAGTGAACAATGGAAGATGTGAAAACTTTTGGTTAGATTATTGGAATGAGAATCCTCCATTGTATGAAAACTTGGATCTGCAAGATATAAGAACAGTCCTAACAGAGGCTTGGGGGGTAATTTCTTAGACTGTGTAATAAAAGGAAGCTTTAATAGGGAAGTTTCTTTGGAAAAGTTCCCTAAGAAATTTTTTAACAATAGAACAGTGCGACCAACTAAATAATGTGTTTAAAGAAAGAGTGGTGTATCTTTCATGAAAGCTAGATAAGGTTATTTGGGATGCTTCAAAAGATGGGGTTTATTCGGGGAAAGAAGGGTGTGCATTTTTAGCTCAGTCAAGATAGAATATGCCTTCTTGAAGAGTTGTTTCATTTTGTTGGAGCAACAATATTCTTCCTAAGGTTGGAGGTTTTGCTTGGTTTTCTTTTTAGAAAAGAGAATTTTGATAGGTGATTAATTGGTAAAGTTAAATATAACTGATCCTTTCAAATGCTCACTTTGTGAAGAAGTACTTGAAACGACAAATTACTCACCTCTAAAATGTAGCTTTGCTCAAGAATGTTGGATTTTTGTATTGAATAAGTTAAACTTGG
The DNA here is from genome assembly GCA_007258455.2 of Sequoia sempervirens. Lineage (NCBI taxonomy): Eukaryota > Viridiplantae > Streptophyta > Pinopsida > Cupressales > Cupressaceae > Sequoia > Sequoia sempervirens. Next base: position 96,543 of record VDFB02256637.1, on the reverse strand, counting down.
TTTTTCCTTTACCAAATTTAGTTTGGGAACTATTCCAAAGCTAGCCTATTCTATACCAATCATCTTTTTTTGCAAGCATTCAAATGGCATGTGGTTCCTGAACTTGTTTTCTAGAACACATGGTGGTAACAAAACATGAGAACTTTCAGAAAGTTCAAATCACTAGTGGTTGTTACAAATGCAAAAATTGAAAAGGATATATTTGAGGCAGTTAATTTAAGTGTTCAAAGACAAAAAACTACAAGCTCAAATTTCACAAATTGGGATAGTGAGATTTTAAAACATTAGAAGGGCTTAAAATTGCCACTTGATGAAATTTTGCATAAAGACATCAGTAATAAAGTGGATAGAAGTGTGATAAAGTGGGAGGATCCACAAGAAGGTTTCATAAAATTAAACTTTGAAGGAGCATCAAAGGGAAATCTAGGTAACTCAGGGGTAGGGATTTGCATAAGTGATTCTTCTGGGAGGATTTTAGTGGCTTCTTCAGTTCATCTATTAAAGGGAACGAACAATATTGTAGAATCTCAAGCCCTTCTCATTGGTTTGGAGATGATTTAGTGGAAAATTCTAATAATCTCATTTTTAGTATTAGGATAGAAGGTGGACATTGGTATCACATCTTAGAGGAACAATTTTATTCTCTATGCTACTAATATAAAACTTGATGTTATTAGAACACAATAAATTTATTATGTAAACCCTAATTTAGACTTTGAAAATTCTCGCACTAAATTTATATGAAACTATCTCATAAAAATTATATTATAAAATATTTAATCAACTTCAAAATGTAAAATCTAATTATAAATTTGATAAACACCCTTAATTTTTATCTCTTTTTATTTTTATATTAACTATGCCATTCATGTTATGTCCCATATATATTCTTTTCATGTAAGGACACTAACTTTTTGGATTTAGTAGATTTAATAATTATGACCACATTTATTCAAGTCTTTGAGAGTCCTACAAAATCTTAAAGGAAGGAATAAAATTGCTTTCATAAAGAGACATAATAATCACCATTTTATTTTTCATTTAGGAGTCTTCCTTCTAACTAACAATCTTTTAGTGAAAGAGTATCCAAAAGGTATAAGAAATTAGTGACAACTATAAAGATGTCTTTTTATAGAGATCATAATTTTCTTTGTTCTAACTCTTCAATATTATATACAAAAAATAGTGAATATGATGCAGGTGCATCTAGGATGAAAGGGCTATCAACATCAACCAAAAATATTTCATTTTTAGTTTTTGTGTTTGCTCTCAAATTACAACTCAATTTGGTTTGGGTAGATGATTTGACAATATTAGGTTGACATTGTTGACATTAATTGTCAAAATGTCAGGCATTAATTTTTAACCTCTTCCAAGTATTGTGATTGTTCAATATTAACCAATATTAAAATGTAAAAATGGGCACCATGAAGGGAGAAAAGGAGGGTGTGGCTGAAGGATGATAGGGGCTCTTGGAGAGTGTAGAATATACATAAATCCCCTCTTTTGCACACACCATGGAGATGGTACTTTAAAGACAAGTGAAGGTTTTAGCGGCCAGAAGGGATGAACGGGGTTCATTGAAGACAAATTGCATAGCATATATTTTAGTTTGCATTGTGGGAAGATTCGCGATAAACTAGAAAAGATGGGCAGATTTTGTTCACATGCAAAATAAATTAAGATCAAAATAGATCAAATCATGTAGAGGGTGCAAGGATTGCAAGAGGAGATAAAATGCAATATGGAGGTGAAGACGCAACCAAAGGAAAAGGTGTAATGTGTCATCTTAGATGTAAACAATAATTATCTCAGATTAATGTACAATGTCATGTAGTGAATTATTTATTAATAATCTAAACAACATCAACAGACAACCGGACAATATGCTCTATTAATGATGAGTAGAACCCAATGTTAGAAATATGTAATTTGAACTAATTATTATCCTAATCCCCTCAAGCCAAGTCTTCATGTCAGCATGAAAGGCAACTTTTTGAGAAATCTTTTTGGAGAAGATTACGAGAGATTTGTTATGATTATGCATTAACTCCCTATTTACTCTCACACACTTTGTGGGTATACTTAAAATAGTAATATTTTATTCTATTTTTCTCTACTGTAGCTTTTTAGTTTTATTACTATTTTTGTTGTCATTTTTTATAACATGCAAGAAGAAGAAAGAGAGCAATGCAACTTTGCAACAAACAAGAACATGGAGTAAGGAAGAGGATAGAGCATTGAAGCTTTGCTGTATTTTTCAATCTGAAATATAAATCTGATTGTATCAATTCTCTGTTGTGTTTAAATCTTTGTGTTATGAGAAACATTTAAATGCTTTTCATTCATTCCTTTTACTATTGTATGTATGTTCTATTTGTTGCTCTGTTTAAATATTAAATCCTCTGCCTCTTTCCCCACATTTGGTATTTGGTATTAGAGCCTGAGTTTAAACCCTTTGTCTCTCTATTTTCCTAGGTTTGCTAGTTTTTTGTTTGATAGCCATTAATGGCTTCCATAGCTTCCACATCTGGTGCTTCTTTATCTAGTCTACAAACCCCCATTTTCACAAGCAGAAATTATGAGTATTGGTCATTGACCATGAAAGCCCTATTTTGGTCTCAAGATGTTTGGCAGATTGTTGAGAATGGTTATGCAAAACTAGTAGACTAGGAAGCTTATAATTCTCTCACACATGCAAATAAATGTCTCTTGAAAGAGCAAAGAAAGAAGGATGGAAAATCCATTTTCTACATTCATTAAGCAATGCATGAAAGCATACTCTCAAGAGTAGCAGCAACAAAGTAAGCAAAGGAGGCATGGGATTCATTGCAAACAACTTATCAAGGTAAGGAAAAAGCTAAAACTACAAAACTCCATTTACTTAGAAGAGATTTTGAGAACATAAATATGAAAGATTTAGACTCTATGGAATCATTTTTCACACATGTATTTGGGCCTATGAATCAAATAAAATATCATGGGGAAACAATAGAAGAGCAAAAAATAGTTGAAAAATGCTAAGAGTTATGCCTACTAAATTTGATCATTTAGTTATTACTATAGAGGAAACTAAGGATTTAACTCAATTGACAATGGATGAATTGCATGCCTCTTTGATAAATCATTAACATAGGATGAACAAATTACACACTTCCATAGAAAATGCATTCTCATCTCAGGCTTCAATAAGTCGTGGAAGAGGTAAAGGTAGATTCACTCCTAGGGGTAGATGAAGAAACACATTTAGAGGACGTAGCAGTAGTCTTACAAACCAAGGTGGAAGAGGACATAGCAATGATCCCTTACATGGTCATTCAACTAGTCAAAGACAAGATAAATCACATGTTTAATGCCATTACTATAAGAAGTATGGTCACTATTCTTTTGAATATAGAAAGAAACATGACCAAGAAAGGAAAAATCAAAATCCCAAAGAAAATTCAACAAAAAATATTATGTTTATTGAATGTACAAAGATTGTTGAAGCAATTTCTACAAAATCATCGGTTGAATGCAATATGGTTCAAGAGAGTCCAAATGATATTTGGTATTTAGATCTAGTTGTAACAATCACATCTTTGGAAATCTAGAGTTATTTTCTAGCTTGGATAAATCAATTACTTTAAATGTCACTCTTTGGAACAATAATCAAGTGAATGTTATAGGAAAAGGGATTGTTGACATTTTAACCAAAATGGAGGAAAAATTCATTCATGATATTTTTTATATTGTTGGTCTCAAACATAATTTGATGTGTATTGGTTAATTAGTGCAAAAAGGATATAGAATTTATATGAAGAATAATGCATGTGTTATTATTGATAAATCTCCTAGTACTTAGTTGATTTCATAGGTAAAAATGGCAAAAAAAAAAAATGTTCCCATTGAAGTTGAAACCTGATATTGATCAAAAGAAATTCAGCTAAAGCTTATCATATGGTAGAAAATACACAAGTTAGAGCAACATCTAAAGCTGAAAATTCTTAAGACGCCTCTTAGAGTTGCTCCAGAAGGCGGAAATTGGAACCAAAGATGAAAAAAATGGCAATGTAATTGTTCAAAAAGCTTTTCAGTCAGTTGTAAAGGATGAATCTTGGTCATGGCATTTGAGATTTGGTCATTTAAACTTTGGAGGTCTGAATTTGTTGAAAAGAAAGAATAGGGTTAAGGGGTTTCCATTGATGAACAAAAACAAGAAAGAGTATTTGAAGTGTGCATCTCAAGGGTAAACAACATAGATAGAACTTCCCTATTGGAGAATCAAAAAGAGCATGTAAACCTGTTGAGATTATTCACTTCGATATATGTGGACCAATGAAAACTCTTTCTATTGGAGGTTGCACATATTTTCTAACTTTCATTGATGACTATACAAAGAAGACATGGGTGTACTTTTTGAGGCATAAATTTGATGCTTTTAGAGTATTTCAGTAGTTCAAAGCTCTTGTAGAGAAGCAAAGGGGTTACAGTATCAAAATATTAAGAACTAATAGAGGTGGTGAGTATACTTGTAATGATTTTCTGAATTTTTGCAGCCAACATGGTATTCACAAGCAATTTACAGCTCTCTACAAACCTCAACAAAATGGTGTGGTTGAAAGAAGAAATAGAACTATCATGGACACATGTGGCAAGGAGTATGTTGAGGTCAGAAAATTACCAAATGAATACTGAGTTGAAGTAGTAGCAACTATTATTTATATTTTAAATAGATGTCCAACTACAAGTGTAAGGAATATGATTCCTCAAGAGGCAAATGGAGTGGTAGAAAGAATAATGTTGCACATTTCAAAAAATTTGGCTGCATTGCATAAGCTCATGTTCCTGGAGAGTTGAGAAGGAAGTTGGATAACAAAGGTGAGAAATGTACTTTTGTTGGGTATTTAGAAGATACAAAAGCTTACAAATTGTTTAATTCAAATACAAGAAAAGTTATAATCAACAGAGATATGCAATTTGTGGAGAACGAAGCATGGGATGAAAGTGTAGAAAAAATAAGGTATAGCACCAATTGATTCACATGATGATATGATTGATGAGGTGTTAGAACAATAAGGTATTCCTCAAGAAATACTTCCTTCCACTCGTGGACATGGAACATAAGTTGTAGCCCAAACTACACCTCATTCTACAACAAGAATTTCAAGAAATCAAAGTTTTACACCCACACAAAAAATTCCACAAGGAACTCCATCCATACCATCATGAAAAAGTCCATCGAATTCAACTGATACAAGCAGCTCATCAAATCCTTCATTGGCAAGTTTATTGTAGTGAAAAATAAGGAGTTTAAGAGGTATATATGAAGCTGATTTTAATGTTGAAACATCAAATTCCTTCTCTTGTTTTGTTTTATTCTCAGAAGTTGTTGATCTAATGTTTTATGATGAAGTAATAAAGGATGAACTATGGACTAACCCTATGGACAAAGAGACTGAAGCTATTGAAAAGAATGACACTTGGGAGTTGGTGGATCGCCCGCGAGGAAAGGATGTCATAAGTGTAAAATGGATTTACAAAACAAAGCATGACATGGATGGAAATGTATTGAAGCATAAGGCAAGGTTGGTTACTAGAGGTTTCACTCAAGAGTCTGGTATTTATTATAATGAAAATTTTGCACAAGTGTAGCTTGCTTGGATACAATAAGAAGTGCTTTTGCCATTGCAGCCCAAAAGAAGTGGCCTATTTTTCAAATGGATGTAAAATCTACTTTTTTAAATGGTTTTATTGAAGAGGAAGTTCACGTTGAGTAGCCAGAAGGATATGAATTTTGTAGGTCAAAAAGGAAAAGTATAATAAATCGAAGTTTCTGTCATTATTGTAGAATCTCTTAAGGTATAATAAAGACTTCCTACCTTGTTCTATGGTTTTCTCAACCTTTCACTGTCGATCAAATATGGTTTTCTCATCCTTACACTGTCAATCATTATATATACCTACCATGCCATATCCGGCAAAAGAGTTATAGATTTCCTATATCCTCCTTGTTTCAATACCAGGGTTTAGCTTCTCTTAACCCATTACCAGGAAATAACAAACTACCTTGTTTCCCAAAGGTAAAAACTTAAGTGTAACAAAACATACGAACAAAGTGCTTCTAGCCTTTCCTAGACCACTTGGCATAGCTCAAGTTCATATTTCACGTAGCATAAATATGCATAGTATTCGAGGTATTTCCTTACTAATCTAATATCTAAAAGAATACAATCATTCCATAATGCTCAAGGTTAGTTATTAGGAATCCTTTTTGTTAGCCATCTGAGTATCAGGTGGTGTGTCCTTCCTAATGTCTCATGGTCATGCAACTATAGATCCACTCTAACTATGCATGACACAATTGGAGACACTAATCCATCTAGAACATTGTGGACCGACAATGCATGCAGACCGATGCATTACTTTGCCAAAGATTTACATACATATACTTTGCACAATGAACATTGTTGTATGTCCAACACGTTGACCCGATTTATAAGTTGTCATGTCCTACAGTAAATTCATATTGACCTTTCTCTCTAGGTCAAGTAAAAAGTGAAATCAATTCGATTCATCGTCCATGTTTGGACACTCGAGTCCCATCCTAAACTAGTTTATGATTCAATGGGTTGCTTTCGTGACAAGGAACTAGTGACTCCACGTCACCTTGATCCACTATCAATTTATATCTTAATGTGAACCATATTCACCACCCTAGGTCTTTTGTGGCTCATAACTTCAATTTAATGTATCATGTAAGTCAGAATCATATTCTAATTACTCTAGGAATACCTTTCCTTAACCAAAATAATGGTTTCATAATGGTGATTAGCTCTAATTAACCTCATGAGCTTTGGGTGATAAATACTATCCCCACTAAGGTTATTTTTTTTTATAACCCTTATTTACCCACAATCCGTTTTCATGAAAATTGAATCAACATTTGATTTGAGTGTTGCAAGCACAGTTTAGTTTTAAGGCCGTATCGACCATCCACACAGTCATGATGGACATGTTAGTAAATGCAGACCGTATCCATTTAATAAGTAATAAACATTATTGCTCGGCACTTCTTATGCCTTGAATACCTCAATCTCGACTCGTTATATGAGTCTTAACCCTTTTATTTATCCATGCCATATCGTTAATCGACGTAAATATGCATCGGGGTTTATGCATGAACCCAATCGTGATGGCCTCAAGCCACGGTTACCGTATGGATTCCTATGTGTAGGGCCCGACCTTTGTGGTCTAGAACCATAAACATATCACAACATACATTACAATATAGTTTGACCTATGTGGTCGAGAGTTATTAGCATGGGTACATGGTATAAGTATTGAAGCTCGGCCTCAAGCCTCAAGCTTAAACACAGTAAGGAATGTAATACAATTATAGCTCAGTTGTATGGCCTTAAGCTTAAACACAATAAATATGTGGCACTATGCGACTCGGCCTTATCAACCTCAAGCCTCTACAAATAAGAGTGTTTCCATGAAACTTAATACATAAACTAGCTACGAAAAGCTCGACGCAGTTGATACAAAATTGAAATGCAAACAAATAAAAGACAATATTCTTACAAACTTTCATTCTACCTGAATGAAGCCTTTGAATGCAATCTTACCCGTTCGGTTCCATGATCTTCCTTGCCCTGCATCTTCTTCCTAGCGTAGTGAGAGCACAACCTCCCATAACGTTTTTTTTTTTTAAATGACTTTCCCACCAGAGGCCACCTTCCTTTCTCACTTTTATTCTCTTCTAATACTGTTGTAATATCTTTCACAGCGCCCCATTCCCTTGACCTGCCACTTGAAACGCACACAGGTGATGGATCTCCTCCACAAACGGGTGTCATTTTCGATTCTTATTGTGCATTATCCTTCCTCTCACTCCAAGAGGAGTCACCTCTTAAGCTATGGTATTTTAGTGTAGACAGGAGACGGGTCCTAATATTTTTCCCCATTAACCTGTTGTCATCCTATCACAAGCATATTGCTTTTAACTTATTTCTGCCATGAACAGACCAAGCACTCCCCCTCTGCACCCTCCTCCCCGATAGTTAAGACTATCCCTTCTCTTGACGCCTTCCCCCTAATAACCGTTTCTTGAATGATAGTTAAGGCCACTACCGGCGGTTGCAACAGCACATTGGCGCGCGTGGGTGACTCAGCAAGTGACAACGACCAATCATTGATCATGCCATCATGGGTACAAGGGTCAACCTTGCATACTATCCGTGGCTCAAGAACATTTAAAAGAGCATTCAAAAGATAACATCAACCACCCAAAAATTACTACGTCGTTGCAAGTATTAGATTATACTCATAGAAATATAGTAATCCTTTGCTGCGAAAACATTATCGATGTGGCTCAAACAATGAACCAATTGATATTTTAGCAAGATATATTTATATTTATATATATTGGTGCATCTATGCCTTAATCCACTTTATCCATTTGTGGCTCTTATAACCTTATGAGGATATTTAAATATGGCACAATGAATATAATTGTCGCCAAGAATGCTTGTCATGGCCCTAGGGGTGTGCATATGGTTTAATATTGAAAAGTATGTGGTTGGATGTATCTTAGTCTGATCTAATATAGATTAAAAGAATTGAACAATATCTACCACACATGACTCACGAGATTCTCTTTACTAAGAGTTGAGTCTCATTGGTTAGCTCTTGGCTTATCTAGCCATTAAAGATTTTAATCATATATTTTAACATAATGACCTTTAAAGAAACTAAAAGTTTCATGGGCAAGAGTCGACGACATAGTTCGTTATGTTGTCCAATCAATGTACTCGCCAAAACCAAATGAACCCAATGTTGATCTAAATGATCAGCATCCTCATGTAATATCATGATGAGAACCAATAATTAAAAGCATATAAAGGTGGCTCATCATACATATATGAACATATTTATACATGAGTCATTTTCGTTGAAATAACCTATGCATGTGTGTATGTATCCATACATACTTGAACGCAAATGTTTGTACGTTGACAATATCTATGTCTTTGTACGCATATATGCATCCATGCACCCATCTATACGAGTACATATGCTTACCTTATCTCACGTATACCGACATTCATATATTCATTGTTTTATATATTAAAAAGAGAGTTAATAACCCCTAAGAGAATCATATCAACACAAAGCTCGACTAATTGAGTACTATCGACAAGCTTCTAAACATGTTAAACAACATGCACTAGACATTAAATGACATTGACAACTTGTCGAGTCGAGAAGTAAACTTAGACCAAGAGAGTTGAGTATCACTCACCCGACTCAAGTAGGTTCGACCAATTTGCGCCTACACAAGACTTAAGATGGCTTGAAACTATTATTTTCCTTATATCTATTCCCTTCTCTCCGATGATGCTCTCCCTCCTTTTCTCGGAGGGCGGAAACTGTTCCTTGAATGTGACTTGCATTCACCAACTCAAGATTAGTGTATTATTAATCATTTCATAATCCTTATATGAAATCATCACACCTTGAAAAATTTTGAACACATGTCAATTTTAGTCAAATAAACCTAACTCATGAAAACATTGATTTTTCCTAACATTAAATCATTGAGTCATGCGTAAGAATCTACTATTTACTTGAAAAGTAAAAAGTAAAACATAGTTAAAGTTAGGGATGTAACATATCTCTCCCCGTAAGAGTCATCGTCCTCGATGATCCAATGCATCTGAAACTTTAATAAGATAAAAAAAATTGTTTTATCCTGCAAAATCGTAAGCAATTTAGATAATCTTTCATATAAAATCATGGTAAACTTTCCATGTCATATTACCCTCTGGTGGTTGGTCCCATTGGACCTTGCATTGAAGAAGCTCGATCATGACCACTCCCTGGTCCTATTCCTGTAAAACATTCTCAGAATATAATTATCATTTGTTATATACTTTCCAAATATAATTCATAAAAAGCATTATACCTCCTGGTAATAGCTGATAATAGAATGATTCATTAATCCATCAAATTGGTAACTTTGAGAATTTTGAAGATTCCTTTATATCTAGGAATTGGTTAGGAATACATTCCTTATTTCATGAAACTTTCCTTCTCTAGCCAAGAATTGTGTTAGTGGACGATTGGCATTTACTTAAATTTTCTATCTAACATTAGCTTTCACCAGTCTTTCGGATCGGTTTGATTTGTTTATCCATTTCTGACAACATTTCAGGACTAATGCTAATCCTATCATCTAGGAGTTTGGCATCTTTTGGTCCAATGTTTCAAATGGAGTCATCCTGATAGCAGAATTATAGAAATTTCTGCCACAAACTCCCAAAATAGATGGATAGCCTTTCTACTTGTAGCGATCAACTACACTTACATAGGATTACCAAAAGAATGGTACCAAAGGTTAACAACATTAAATAAGTAAGATGTCACTATTCATCAAGTAAGATACAAGGAGTAACATCAATCTTCACCTTTCTGGCTAAAAAGGTTATTCCTTAAGTACCAATTTCATTATTTCATGCATCATTTAAACAAGTTGATAAGTAAATACCAGAGAAAGGATTTGAATTCCTTTTCTAGTTCAATTGTCCTCCAAGACTCGGCATGCCACTAAAAAGAGGGAAAGCATCACTTGCCTATTTTCCTTCCAATCACGGACTTAAGTGATTCCTCCGCACACTTCCTCACTGGAAGCAGTCCTACCTTCCAATGAAGGATTGTGTCGGAAACCCTCACAATTGCCATCTGAGCTCTGGTGTGTACCCCCACTTAACCAACTCTGTCGCACTACTAAGGATACCCTCCTACTAAGTACGACAACTCTGGTTAGCTAAGTGTCTAGAGTACTGTGAATTGACGAGTGCACGTTGTGGCAACGACACTCACTATGGCCATAGTTTTATATACATACGCTTTGCAATCGACGTAGTAATGGTTCACCACCCTGCTCGACTTGGAGAGACTATTCACTTGGGCTTACTAGACTACCTGTCCAACCACATACCATAACACAAGGTTCCAAAGGTGATATCTGCATAAGACCTCCTTCAGATAACTTATATATCAATTATATAACCCTAAAAGGGTTCGGAACCAATTCCTTTCCATTCAAGGTTTCTTTCATCTATAAAGCTAAGGACATATCAAGTGCTTTGTTACAATTTTACTCCCTTACACAAATCCATCAGAGGCCCACCCAGGACATGATAGAGAAGAACATTAAATCGAACATAGTGAACAACCAAAAAGTTCTTGTATAGCCACCACAAAACTCAACTCAACATCAAAATATAAGCAATTTTAAATTTCAACAATAAATCAGAGAATGAGCTCATTCCAACAATAAATCAAATTTTGGACCAACCGTCCTTAAGATAAACAATCTTTGAAATTTGGTGGCTAGACCATTTCAAAATTAAGAAATAAAATGATGACAATCTTTGCCAATATTAAAAGGAGTTTCACCAAAAATTCAAGTGTCAAAATCCAAAAGATCATTGTAATGCACTGCGTGACTTGACTAAGTCACTACAAGGGAGTAGATTGTTGCACTGTATTCAGATTTTCCAAAAGCTTACAATGGTAAGAGATTATGTTATAATCACATAAAACAATAAGTCCCTTAAGACTTTCATCATGCTCAAAATTTTACAAATAATAAGGTTATATTAAATTCACTCAAATTTCCTGAATTATCTATCATTCACCTGTTAGATGATATCATAAGATCATTTATACAAAGTTTGCAATTGGAATAAAAACTTCTTTTCTTTGTTTCACAATAGAACTCTATTCCACTTGGCTCATTCCAAGACATCTAAAACTTAGACTAAAACCCATCTTTTCTAGGTTTCATTGATATAGTTTCAAGGATTTCCAATGATCAGATGCTCCAGCACTTGGTTGACTACTTCCAAGTCCTTCCATCCTTAATTCTTGAAAAATAAGAGTAGTATTAAATTCATACAGACACTGCTCTACCTGAGCTCTTAGTCTGATTAGTAATTGACCAAGGTTTTACCTTTCTAGTCAAAGTCTCAAAGTCTTTCAGAAAGTTTTCGTGGTTTTTCTCGATGCCCTTCTGGCATCAAACCAACTCCAACCTTCAATAATATGCTAAATGTTAAATGATTTTTCTCGTAATGAGCTCATAGGTCCATGTGTTGAACCCGGTTAGCTCTGATACCATATGTAACATCCATGCACTTAATACTCAAGTAATCTCAAGAATTTACTAGAAGGTAAATAAACTTAGTAAACATGAGAGAGAATTTTTTTTTTTTAAAACATTTGTATAAGCACAAAAATAAAGTACAACAGTACAACTTTTCTAGATAAATTCAAACTTGAATTCACATGTAATCATAACTAGAATCAAGATAATTCCTTACAATATTCATTTATTCACATAAGATACACTTAGCATAAAGATTAGTTTTACCTTATAGGTTTTGACTGTCGTAGCCAGAACATGGAGCTCACTGCATCTGGAATGTTGATCTCTATCTTCGCAAGCCTCAGAGAGTCTACTGCTACAGAGGGAGAGCATCATCCGAGTGCTTTTCCTCCAACCACGGACTCAAGTGGTCCCCCGCGCACTTCCAAACTGGAAGTAACCCGGCCCTTCTCGAAGAGTATAGATATAAGGAACTGTCAGGTTTCTCCATCTTAGTCCTAGGGATGTGTCCTACAAAACTCAATCGACCATACAACTCTAGATCCCTTCTAGCTAAGTATGATCATTCTGATTGGTCATGCCATCTAGACACTCACCTCTGACTCATCTTGGATCTGTCTCATCCTATAGTCTGCTTACTTTATTTGGTACTCTAGACACAAACTAGACTATATAGAAAATCCATTTTAGCCAATCTGACATAGAACTAATCCTTAATCTAGGATATTCATTCAATGTAAAAATTTAGGTATGTCAAACCTTTTAAAAGTCCCTTATTGCATCCTTGCAATATCTAGGGTTAATGGCTTCCTGCCATTTTACTCTCAAGATTCAATACCCAACATCTTGATACATTAAATCGAGTTTTGTCATTATTGTAGAATCTCTTAAGGTATAATAAAGACTTCCTACCTTGTTCTATGGTTTTCTCAACCTTTCACTGTCGATCAAATATGGTTTTCTCGTCCTTACACTGTCAATCATTATATATACCTACCATGCCATATCCGGCAAAAGAGTTATAGATTTCCTATATCCTCCTTGTTTCAATACCAGGGTTTAGCTTCTCTTAACCCATTACCAGGAAATAACAAACTACCTTGTTTCCCAAAGGTAAAAACTTAAGTGTAACAAAACATACGAACAAAGTGCTTCTAGCCTTTCCTAGACCACTTGGCATAGCTCAAGTTCATATTTCACGTAGCATAAATATGCATAGTATTCGAGGTATTTCCTTACTAATCTAATATCTAAAAGAATAGAATCATTCCATAATGCTCAAGGTTAGTTATTAGGAATCCTTTTTGTTAGCCATCTGAGTATCAGGTGGTGTGTCCTTCCTAATGTCTCATGGTCATGCAACTATAGATCCACTCTAACTATGCATGACACAATTGGAGACACTAATCCATCTAGAACATTGTGGACCGACAATGCATGCAGACCGATGCATTACTTTGCCAAAGATTTACATACATATACTTTGCACAATGAACATTGTTGTATGTCCAACACGTTGACCCGATTTATAAGTTGTCATGTCCTACAGTAAATTCATATTGACCTTTCTCTCTAGGTCAAGTAAAAAGTGAAATCAATTCGATTCATCGTCCATGTTTGGACACTCGAGTCCCATCCTAAACTAGTTTATGATTCAATGGGTTGCTTTCGTGACAAGGAACTAGTGACTCCACGTCACCTTGATCCACTATCAATTTATATCTTAATGTGAACCATATTCACCACCCTAGGTCTTTTGTGGCTCATAACTTCAATTTAATGTACCATGTAAGTCAGAATCATATTCTAATTACTCTAGGAATACCTTTCCTTAACCAAAATATTGGTTTCATAATGGTGATTAGCTCTAATTAACCTCATGAGCTTTGGGTGATAAATACTATCCCCACTAAGGTTATTTTTTTTTATAACCCTTATTTACCCACAATCTGTTTTCATGAAAATTGAATCAACATTTGATTTGAGTGTTGCAAGCATAGTTTAGTTTTAAGGCCGTATCGACCATCCACACAGTCATGATGGACATGTTAGTAAATGCAGACCGTATCCATTTAATAAGTAATAAACATTATTGCTCGTCACTTCTTATGCCTTGAATACCTCAATCTCGACTCGTTATATGAGTCTTAACCCTTTTATTTATCCATGCCATATCGTTAATCGACGTAAATATGCATCGGGGTTTATGCATGAACCCAATCGTGATGGCCTCAAGCCACGGTTACCGTATGGATTCCTATGTGTAGGGCCCGACCTTTGTGGTCTAGAACCATAAACATAGCACCACATACATTACAATATAGTTTGACCTATGTGGTCGAGAGTTATAAGCATGGGTACATGGTATAAGTATTGAAACTCGGCCTCAAGCCTCAAGCTTAAACACAGTAAGGAATGTAATACAATTATAGCTCAGTTGTATGGCCTTAAGCTTAAACACAATAAATATGTGGCACTATGCGACTCGGCCTTATCAACCTCAAGCCTCTACAAATAAGAGTGTTTCCATGAAACTTAATACATAAACTAGCTACGAAAAGCTCGACGCAGTTGATCCAAATTGAAATGCAAACAAATAAAAGACAATATTCTTACAAACTTTCATTCTACCTAAATGAAGCCTTTGAATGCAATCTTACCCGTTCGGTTCCATGATCTTCCTTGCCCTGCATCTTCTTCCTAGCATAGTGAGAGCACAACCTCCCATAACATTTTTTTTTTTAAATGACTTTCCCACCAGAGGCCACCTTCCTTTCTCACTTTTATTCTCTTCTAATACTGTTGTAATATCTTTCACAGCGCCCCATTCCCTTGACCTGCCACTTGGAACGCACACAGGTGATGGATCTCCTCCACAAACGGGTGTCATTTTCGATTCTTATTGTGCATTATCCTTCCTCTCACTCCAAGAGGAGTCACCTCTTAAGCTATGGTATTTTAGTGTAGACAGGAGACGGGTCCTAATATTTTTCCCCATTAACCTATTGTCATCCTATCACAAGCATATTGCTTTTAACTTATTTCTGCCATGAACAGACCAAGCACTCCCCCTCTGCACCCTCCTCCCCGATAGTTAAGACTATCCCTTCTCTTGACGCCTTCCCCCTAATAACCGTTTCTTGAATGATAGTTAAGGCCACTACCGGCGGTTGCAACAGCACATTGGCGCGCGTGGGTGACTCAGCAAGTGACAACGACCAATCATTGATCATGCCATCATGGGTACAAGGGTCAACCTTGCATACTATCCGTGGCTCAAGAACATTTAAAAGAGCATTCAAAAGATAACATCAACCACCCAAAAATTACTACGTCGTTGCAAGTATTAGATTATACTCATAGAAATATAGTAATCCTTTGCTGCGAAAACATTATCGATGTGGCTCAAACAATGAACCAATTGATATTTTAGCAAGATATATTTATATTTATATATATTGGCGCATCTATGCCTTAATCCACTTTATCCATTTGTGGCTCTTATAACCTTATGAGGATATTTAAATATGGCACAATGAATATAATTGTCGACAAGAATGCTTGTCATGGCCCTAGGGGTGTGCATATGGTTTAATATTGAAAAGTATGTGGTTGGATGTATCTTAGTCTGATCTAATATAGATTAAAAGAATTGAACAATATCTACCACACATGACTCACGAGATTCTCTTTACTAAGAGTTGAGTCTCATTGGTTAGCTCTTGGCTTATCTAGCCATTAAAGATTTTAATCATATATTTTAACATAATGACCTTTAAAGAAACTAAAAGTTTCATGGGCAAGAGTCGACGACATAGTTCGTTATGTTGTCCAATCAATGTACTCGCCAAAACCAAATGAACCCAATGTTGATCTAAATGATCAGCATCCTCATGTAATATCATGATGAGAACCAATAATTAAAAGCATATAAAGGTGGCTCATCATACATATATGAACATATTTATACATGAGTCATTTTCGTTGAAATAACCTATGCATGTGTGTATGTATCCATACATACTTGAACGCAAATGTTTGTACGTTGACAATATCTATGTCTTTGTACGCATATATGCATCCATGCACCCATCTATACGAGTACATATGCTTACCTTATCTCACATATACCGACATTCATATATTCATTGTTTTATATATTAAAAAGAGAGTTAATAACCCCTAAGAGAATCATATCAACACAAAGCTCGACTAATTGAGTACTATCGACAAGCTTCTAAACATGTTAAACAACATGCACTAGACATTAAATGACATTGACAACTTGTCGAGTCGAGAAGAAAACTTAGACCAAGAGAGTTGAGTATCACTCACCCGACTCAAGTAGGTTCGACCAATTTGCGCCTACACAAGACTTAAGATGGCTTGAAACTATTATTTTCCTTATATCTATTCCCTTCTCTCCGATGATGCTCTCCCTCCTTTTCTCGGAGGGCGGAAACTGTTCCTTGAATGTGACTTGCATTCACCAACTCAAGATTAGTGTATTATTAATCATTTCATAATCCTTATATGAAATCATCACACCTTGACAAATTTTGAACACATGTCAATTTTAGTCAAATAAACCTAACTCATGAAAACATTGATTTTTCCTAACATTAAATCATTGAGTCATGTGTAAGAATCTACTATTTACTTGAAAAGTAAAAAGTAAAACATAGTTAAAGTTAGGGATGTAACAACATGACACATCTCCTGCTCTTCATCAATCTCCATTGTTTCGCCAGGATACCAAGCCTTATCTTCATCCCAACAAATAGAAATTTCATCTCCTTGGACTTAATTTTATCCACGGTCTTTCTACACCAATCCACAACAAAATTCCACTATACTCCCTCACTTCTTCATTGGTCTGCAAAACTAAAACAGTGTACAACCAAAAATGCAAAGGGTTGAAGATCCAATTGTTTTTAGCCTGCGAGCAAGCGTTAAGAAAATAATGATGTGTTTATACTCCCTCTTTCACGAGAAGTTTCCTGCCTTTGTTTTTTTCACCTTAAAAAATTGGACTTGGAATTTAAACCTTTATGTGCCACTTCATTTTACCTATTCTTTGTTTTAACAATTCAAGATTGTTCCATGTTCTAAGCTTATTTAAAGGTTTACATCATATACTATTCCATGTTTTACACTTAGTACATATGATGTAACAGTTCAAGATTGTTCCATGTTCACGTTTTAAGCGTTTATTAATGCCCTTCAATATGTGAGAAGTGGTTTCTAATTTTGGTAAATAAACGTTGTTGTGTAAGCACATTATGCATTTGTTCTCGGTAGTGGATCCATACAACCACAATATATTCAGTATGCAATATGAGGATTTAATTCTATGAACGATTTTTGGAAATTGTGATTCATTTTAAAAGGATGGTCACGATTGAAAGAATTAAAAATAATTAAATTTAGATTTCATGTTTAGTTTTTATGTGCACACAAAAAGCTAAAACTGGATCTCATTGTAAGCGCTTCTCGACATAATTAATAAAAATGCATTTATTTAATTATTTATTTTGAGGGTTAGAATATATATATATATATATATATATAATAGAATAGAATAGAATATAACATAATTATAAGTTATATACACAACAAGGAGGAGCCATTGGAATGGTCGAACGTCGACACAGGTAGAATTTCTGAAGGCACGAGGGTTTGCAATATGATGGGAGACCGCAACCTCGATGGCCTTTCAATACGAGAAGGGGAAGAAACTTTCAAAATATTAAAAGAAGCGATTCTTCCTAGGCATGGTAGGCTCCGGCTAACCAGGTCTGTAGAAATGGGGGAGTTGGAAATGAAGGTCAAAAGGCTAGTCAAACGTTGCAAAATGAAGGGAGGTTCAGATCGATGTTCTCAAATGGAAAAGTGGATTTTAGATAGCTGGAAGGAAAATTTTGGCACCCAAAAAACCAGAGTGAGAAAGCGGAGACAAGCAAGGTAATGCCCACTTTTCTCCACACCACTATGGTCTATTTGTTATTAGAAAATAGAGAATGGAGTGATTCTATTAGTTTTCTTAAGGCTCATGCTTTCTTTATGAGATGGGGTGGGAAATGGTCAGCTTTCTCTAAGATTAGGGCCTGGTGTAATAAAAACTGGGGCAAAGATTATGGTCTTAAAACTCTAGAAAATGGATTTTATTTGGTGATTTGTCAATTAGCTCAGGATAAGGAATGGATGATTAATAGTGGTCCATTCATGATGGAAGGGAGGGGCTTTTTCATTCTAGACTGCAGTCCAAAATTTGATCCTAACAATGCAAAAGTTGAGGAAGTGCCAATGTGGATTAGGCTAAAGAATCTTCCTTAGGAATATTGGGATCCATAAACACTCAAAAGCATTGGAAATAAACTAGGTGTCTTTGTGAAGTCAGAGGAAGCTATGGAAAAGTATGACTATAGCATGTTTCCTAGGATTTTCATTTTAAGGAAGGCAATACACCCTCTACCTGAAATGATAGAGCTAAAAACAGGGGAAGGTGTTTGGCGTCAAAAGGTGGAGGTGGAGGATGCAATGATTTCTTGTGCAAAATGTTTAGGGAAAGAACATTTAGATGGCCAATGCCCAACTGAAACGAAAGGAAAAGGGCTAGATCAGAACATTCTTGTTGAGGAGCTGATGGCTTTAACCAAATCTAATGCATGGGAAGATTTGTGGATCTCACAAGAATGGTTTTCTCATGGAAGGAAAATGAATGGCTGGTCTTGTTTGCAAACTAAGGAAAATTTTGTCTAGGATGGAAATCAGAAAGAGGAAATAGATTTTCTCTTTGAAAATGAGTTTGAGGAAATGCCTCAAGTGAGGATTCACAATGATTTGAACCACCTAGTGGATTCCTTTGTCAGCAAAATTTCAGAGCAATCGAAGATGGTGCTAGCCTCAGAAGGGCTTTCGAAGGACTTGAATCTTCAAAGAGATGGAAATGTTGTTTTTGATGGGTAGTTTGAATCTCCCTGAATGGATGAAGTTTTAAAAGCAGGCCAAATTAGTCACACAAGGGTTGATGGACTTGAACTTGAATCATCTTTGCAAGATAAATCACACTCTCCAAGCAATAAGGAGAGTGATTATAGACACATGCATGGTCGAGATGAAAAACCTGGGGAAGAGTTGGGTCACAATCCTCCATGTGATAATAGGGTAGATCTTGAGGATGAAACCAAGCATTTTCAAGAGAACATATCAGGGGATAATGAGGATATTGTGATTAAGGATATCCCCATCTCACCCATTAGGAATCTTGAGAGTGTCTTCGAAGGAGTTAGAGATAGTGGAGGCACCCTAGAAGATTTAGATTCAGAGATGGCATCGGATGAGGAGCATGGTGGTGAAGATTTGCTTGGTATGCAGGATAGCTTAGGAATTGTGGAAAAGAGAACTATTGAACAATCTTCTGCTTTAATTAATAAGGCTAAGATTGGAGAAAAGAAAAAGCATGGTCCTAAAACAAATAGGATGCATCTTGAAATGGTTGGAAATGTGGCTGGTCAGAGCCAATTGAGATCAAGAAAAGGTTATGCCTTTTCCTGGCAACCATGAAAATCCTATCGCGGAATGTTAGGGGTTGGAATGCCCCTGACAAAATATGTTTGATGAAACGAGGTCAGCTTTGGTTTTGCTTCAAGAAACTAAAATTAAGTAGCCTGATTTTGAATCCCTTTTCAAATGTTTTAGCAGATGGAAATGTTCTCTCACTGGAGCAGTTAATGCCTCAGGGGGCCTTGGTGTCCTTTGGAATGAATCTTTAGTAGATGTTCAGATTATTAAACAAGATAGATTTTGGCAGTGGTTGAACGTTGAGTCAAAACAACTTAGGGTAAGCTTTTCTATATTCAATATTTATGGTCCTACTAGCTTGGCCCTGAAAAAGGTGCTTTGGCAAGAACTTTCAGCTTTTTTAGGTCTTGACGATGGGAGGATGTTTCTCTTGGGTGGAAATTTCAATGCTATTTTGAAGCCTTCAGAAAAATTAGGGGGTGTATGTTGGGCTAGTAAAAGCCAACAAGACTTCAATGATTTTGTTGTGAATAATGGACTGATTGAAATGCCTTTTAAAAATGGTGAGTTCACTTGGACGAATCGAAGAGGGGTTTTTCTAAATATAGCTGAGAAGCTGGATCATTCTTTTCTAGTTGGTGATTGGGTTGCTCATTAATGGACTTGTGAGGTGGAGATCATTCCTATAACTTGCTCAGACCATTATCCTATTGGATTGAGAATTCAAGAAGAAGCTACCCCGGATCGTTGCCCCTTCAAGTTCGAAGCAATGTGGTTTCGAGCAGAAGGGTTTAAGGATATGATTGTTGATTGGTGGAGAAATGCCCTAGAAAGATATGGAAATAAAGCTTTCATTTTCTTTAAGAATCTCCAATTTCTTAAAGAGCAAATCAAGAAATGGAATAGGGAGTCCTTCAAGAATGTTTTTGTTGAGAAGCTAAGGTTGGAGGGAGAGTTGAAGGTGCTGCATACCAAAGTGATTGAGAAGGGAATGATGGAAGAGGATTTTGTATTGGAGAAGAGCCTAAACAAAGAATATTCAGAAATTTTAGCTTGAGAGGAAGTTTTTTGGAGGCAAAAATCTCGTGAAAGTTGGCTTAAGGAGGGAGATAGAAACACCAAATTTTTTCACAATTCAGTGAAGGTGCGTAGATCGAATAATAAGATTTTTTCGATCAAGGATTTGAATGGAAATGCTTTATCTGATGCTGAGAAGATAAATAAGGAAGCAATAAGGTTTTACTCTGATATGTTTAAGGAAAATTTAGATGCAATGTTGTTTGACTTTAGCATTTTAGATGTAATTTCTTGTTTTGTTTCTGAGGCTCAAAATATCATGCTTATGGAGAAAGTATCTTTAAAAGAAGTGAAAAGGGCCTTATTTAGCTTGGGTGGAGACAAAGCTCTAGGACCAGATGGATTCCCTGCGTGTTTCTTTCAAAAATTTTGGGATATTTTTGCTCAAGATTTGTGGGATGTGGTGGAAGAATCCAGGGAAGGTGGCTTTATTCTTAAAGACTTAAACACCACCTTCATTGCTTTAATCCCGAAAAGGTCGATGGTAACTCATTTCAGGATTATAGACCAATCTCTTTGTGTAATACAGTCTATAAAATAATATCTAAAGTGATTGCAAATAGGTTGAAAAGGGTTCTGGATTCAGTGATATCAGTAGAACAGAGTGGCTTCTCCCCGAATAGATCTATTTTTGAAGGTGTTATTGTGGCCCATGAGGCCATCCATTATGTTTGAATGGAAAAAATAGAGTAGATGATGGTAAATCTAGACATCAAAAGGGCTTATGATGAGGTCAATAGGGGTTTTCTTTTGAAATTATTAGAGAAATTTGGTTTTTGCGATGAATGGGTGGCGTGGGTTCAGAGTTGCATATGTACACCTCAGTTTTCTATCTTGGTGAATGGCAGTCCTCAAGCATTTTTTGAATCCAGTAAAGGGATTAGGCAAGGTGATCCTATATCACCTTTTCTTTTCATTATTCTAGCTGAGACTTTGGGTAGATTGGTGTTCAAGAAGCATAGCAATGACCTTTGGAAAGGCATAAAAATTGTTGAAGGTGTAGATCCTATTTCTTATCTACAATTTGCCGATGACACCTTCTTAATGGGGGAAGCTTCCTTTTGAGAAGCCCGTATAATGAAAGAGACTCTAGATGAGTATGGTAGAGCTTCTAGTCAATGTATCAACTAGAGGAAATCTGAAATTTTCTTTTTCAATACTCCCATCCAAAAATAGTTGAAAATGTGTAGAATTTTGGGGATGCGGTCAAGAGCCCTTCCAAGCAAATATCTGGGTATCTGTCTTTTTGGGGGTGCCAATAAAGTGGGTGTTTGGAAAGACTTGGTTGACAGTTGTCTTAACCGAATGGATGGTTGGAAGAGCAAATGGCTTACTGTTGCAGGTAGAATCCTAATGCTAAAATATGTCATCTCGGCAATATCAGTTTTTTCTATGATGTGTTTAAAGATCCCTAAGAAGGTGATCAGAGCTATTGGGCAGCAAATGAGAAAGTTTTTCTGGAATGGTGCAAGTGAATAGGACAAAATCCCCTTGTTAGCATGGGATAAAATATGTCGTGCCAAAGAAAAAGGCGGGGCTGGTTTGAGAGACTGGCAGCTCATGAATGAAGCTCTGGAGCCAAGCTGGTTTGGAGTATATATTCAAACCCAGATTTATTATGGGTAAAAGTTTTGAAGGCTAAGTATTTGGATTCAGCAAAGGATCATAGGATTTTAACAATCTGCAACCCACCTAAAGGATATGCTATTTGGAACCTTATTGTTTCGTGCAAACCGGTCATTCTCAATCATATTTCATGGAAAATTGGAAATGGTCTTAAAACAAAATTCTGGGATGACTCATGGGAAGTTCTACCAATTTTGCGTGAGGAGGAATATTTGCAAGAGCTTCGACTTATATTTCAGCAAAGATGGGGTGATAAGGTTCGAGATTATCTTGAACTAAAACGGGGCCATTTTGGTCAGGAATGGGGTTGGAAGGCATTATCAAATGAGGGGCCAACTGATCAACAATTGGCAAGGATGCAAGAAATATTTAAGAATAGGCAAGTGTTTCTCATAGAAAGTGAGGATAGAGTGGTGTGGTGTGGCTCTGTTAATGGGACTTACTCAGTCAAAATTGGCTATCAATTATTGGATTCTCTAGAAGGTGAGCTTTTTTGGGCCAAGAAACTCTGTTGGAATAAAGATTGTTTACCTAAAGCAGGCGCTTTTGCTTGGCTAGCTGTGAAGGGAAGAATTTTTTTAGGATAATGGAGGAAGAGGCTTGGTTTTGTAGGACCAACAAAGTGTGTGATGTGTGATGCTGCAGAGGAGTCAATAGACCATTTGCTTCTTCAATGTGATGTTGCAGCTGGGTGTTGGGAGAATTTAAGGCTGAAGTTAGGGTGGCAAGGTCTGCTACAAAAAACATTGAAAGAGGTATTTGAGAGTTGGCCCAACCCCCATAGAAAATCTCTTCTTTCAAGCATTTAGATTGTGAGTTCCTTGATTGTAATTTGGGAAATCTGGAAAGAGAGGAATAGAAGGACTTTTTTGGATAAGAGAGAACATATGAAGAGGATTTTAAGCAGAATAGATCATTCGATAGAAGAAGTAGTGGGATCTGCTGCATCTCAACTTCAATTCATGTGGACTCCTTTCTCTTTGGATGATAGCATATTGCAAAGAGCTTGGTCGGGGATTAAGATCAGGCCCACTAAGGTAGAGGAGGATCTTTTGGCGAAGAGGATGGGACCTGTTGAAGTGTTTTGGGAAAAATATTTAGAAGGATGGCATAAGGTCAACTTTGATGGGGTTGCAAAAGGCAACCCGATACCTTCTAGAGTAGGTTCAATTGTGAGAGATAGTCTCAGGAATACGATTTCCCTAGGAGCAAAAAAGCTTGAAGATGGCACAAACAATGTTGTTGAAGCTAAGGCAACTTTAATGGCTGTTGGGTTGGCTCGAGCAATGGGAGTCAGGAAGATTCATTTAGAAGGGGATTTGATGATAATCACTCAACCCATTGCAAATGGAGGGGAAAAGGCATGGAATTTACAGGTTTTCATCAAATCAATTCTAAAGGAGCTCAAATACTTTGTGGATTTCATGGTGAGTCATATTCATTGAGCTAGAAATTGTGAAGTTGATAGCTTATCTAAATGGGCAGTCTCCTTCAATAATATAGGGGAATTAAGGGTGGAAGATTTTCAACATGTGTGTTTTGAGGATGATGTGGCGTAAGGAGGTAGTGTTATTGGTTTATTGAGAGGGGCTCTCGATTGGCTATTCTTTGTCAGATGGAATTGGTATTAATGGTGTTGGAAGGTAGTTGAATAAAGGTGAGTTAACAGTTAAATTTCCTTGGATATTTAACCAAAATTTGAAGGAGTCTTTTTGGCAACGGAAGGCAGGGTATTGTCAGATCAGTGGTCCTTTTTAAAGGACGAGGGGGATTATGATTGTCTTAATGAGATTTTGAGAATCCTGCAAGTAGTCAAAGTTAATGTGCCTGGGATGTTTCGGCGGCAAAGGAAGTAAATGTTGCGTTGTTTTTGGGACAGTGGTGGCAGTATGACGCAGGTGGCACGAATGGGATGTCTATTAAAGTTTGCAACGGGATATAGAGCGATCAAATCTGGTGGTTTGTGTCAGAGACAATGGAATTCTATTTGCCCAAGGATGGAGGCTATGTATGGTTTCTCAATGCAGAGGCAACAAAAAAGATTTTTTGGCCCAATGACAGCTTTTAGGTTGAAATTTCTACTGAAATTCTCACGTGATGAGGTCGTAGAGGAAGTTTTGGAGACGCTAGGAGTGCATTTTATGGAAGCCAAGCATAGGGGAAGATTGAACGTAGACTTAGCATCTATGATTTTTTCTTGGGACTTGCTTATGGGAATGGAATCCTTTCTGGAATGGGCTGTGTCGGGAGTTGGTTTTGATGTCTCAAAAGGGATTGAAGATATGGATGAAGCAACTGAAGAGGGGTTAATCCCTTTCATGAGGTGGCGAAGGAGAACAGATAGGGATGCTTACAAGCTGGAGATATTGGCGGCGTGGGAAAATTTGAAGTTGGTGCTCCGGCGGCAAGAAGCTGCAACATTTCAAGCAGAATCAAACATCCCACAACAATTTCCCATGAAGCAACGCTTAGCAAGGAGAGGTAGAGCTCAATGAGGGAGGACAAGCAAAGGTGGAGATTAGGAGTCGTGGTGGCTGGTTGGTTGTTTGGCGGGCTCTAATTTTTTGAAAATACATTGAAATTATGTCTTTTGGGAAGACGACAATGGAGGTCTGGAACCAAAGGTTGGAATGGTGATACGAGTTGAGGATCATGCAGGGAAGAATCATTGTCTTTTTGTGTGGTTGGGGTGATTGAAATCTATGAATTTTGTATATTTTTGTATATGTGGAGTTTTTGTAAAGCCCGTTGGGTTAAAAGATAGTTGTTTATAGCCTGTTGTATGTATTTTGTAAATGGTTTCTTGTATATGAAATGATGGATCCAGAAGCTACGATGATAGCCTTTATGTTAAATGTAGATGGATGGTGGGCAGGGTCTTTTTAGGCTTGGTGTAGTGGGGTTGGGGTTCGATGGAATCCTGTTATGAAGATGTAATGACTCTTTTTAATATATTAATAAAATAAATTATTATTGATAAAAAAAACATAATTATAAGTTACTAATTATTATTTATAATTTATGACTTACCTCTAAATCACAACCATGACTCATCTTTCAACTAGATAACAAACACTTTACAAAAACTTATAATAATTGTAAAACAAGTAATGTGTAGCCTATTTTCTTGCCATGAATGAATTGAATAGGTTTTACATATGAGATGATTGGAGTGTCAAACCTTTTGAGCTATTTTTATGTAGCCTTGTTCAAACTACTTACAAGACAAGTTGAAATTATCAAAATCGATAGTTAGAGCACTAATACTTGACAAATCAATTGACATATTTATAAGTATATATTTCATATCAATGTATGTGAGATAGTTATACATGCAACCAGTTTGTTGATTTATCCTTTTATATTCAATCTATTGTAATCCTTTTATCTTATAATCTAGTTATGTTTACTTATAATGTCAAAATATATATTCATTTTATTGGTTTTCATAGGCCTTTGTTTTATCACATACTAAATTTCCTATAGTATAATTGATTTTTCAAGGATAGAAACTGTCATCCTCGTAGAACATAGAGTACATATTTCAATTTATGCATATGTCTAGTGATCTTCTCCAAGCCATATCATATACTATGTGTAGTACAAAAATTCATGTAATCCTTTCAAAATTTTGGAAAAGAACTATTTTCTCAAGAGGCTTATACCCATCCAAGTCCTCACAAGCTTATTTTTTTCCATCAAATTTTGTTGAGGGATTTTAATACATATGATATGGAAATCTTTCAATCATGACACTCAATGTAATTTTTTTATATATTTTAATCTAGTTTGTCTTGGAGAATCTTTTGGTTTCTTTGAGATTTGCAAGAACCTCAATAAACTAGAGTGATGCTACATTGCATAAGATACATATACACATACCTCAATAAAAAAGTTGATTATATGTTGACATAAGATTCTCAATGCTTAGAGTAATGAATTAATATTTATGGGAAAGTTAATATTAAAATTTTATATTAATAATAGTAAGATCAGTCAAGTTACAATGTATTCATAGCTAGATACAGTATGATATCAACTATGTGTCACTGCTGAAGAATAGCTAATTAGCTAGATACAGTATAATATTAACTATGTGTCACTACTGAAGAAGATACAAAACGTAGAAATTGCAACCGCCTGTAAGGTACAAAAGGTATTAAAATGGAGAGGGGTGATATATTAAGTAGCCTTCATTCCTGCTCTCATTGCAGTCTTCCATCGAGCCCCAATTGACTAGAGTGTTGATAGCATCCCTTTCATCACTAGAAAAGACTTCTTCTATCTCAAAGTTATCATTGGTGAATAGCCTTCGGGCCCTTCCTTTCTGGCCTTCTTTCTTTACTACTACTTTTTCATTGAACTCTCTTTTGACCTACTTTTTCATAAAGACCTCCAAGTTTGGTTGTCCCTATTTACAAGAATGACCAAACTTGACCTCCTTTTGATGGACCAACATAACACCATCCTTTAGCAGTTTCAATAATTTACTCTCAACAATCTCCATGGTGGCCACTACCTGCAGTGCAACATTAAAGAGAGTGAGTCTTTTGTTTGACACAGTAAATGACCTTTGAACTCCACTATACTTTTCCTCATTCCTTTCCTTCCAGATATGCCACATAATTTTAGAAGTCATGGAAAACTAAAACAATTACAAATCTTTATTCATTTTTTTATCAATGCAAACCAAAATTTCTTTCCAATTAACTTTTCCATTCCTTCTCCAAATGTTAAGATCATTACAAAATAGATTCCACACCTCATTAGCAAAAAAATAGTCAAAGAAAAAAATGGTGAATGGTTTCTGGCACCCTACATATATTACACACATTAATGTTAGCATTGTTCAACTTGTAAGGAGCTTTTTGTAGCAAAATCAACCATCTAAAGCAAGTCTTTTTAGCATTTATCATATTATGCCACAGAGAATAAAACACTTTCTACCAAACAACATGGTAGAGCTATTTAAAATTTTCAAATATATCCTGCCTTGTCATGATTTTGAGCTTCTATGCCCAAGGAAGAGGTCTAGGGTTTTGAGCTATAAGCCCTTGTTTCAAATCTTACAAGTCTTAAACCCTTGGGCATTTTGTTTCTCCATTGACCTATCACACCTGGTTCTCAGTCATCCAAGTTTCAACTAGAGCCATTTGAATCATGTTTCTACAGGCCCCTTGGTCTAGGCTCATTGGTTTCTTTTCTTTGGTCCATCGCTTCAAATTTTCCTATAATCGAGTGAAAAATATTTCATGATAAGAGACCTAGGTTTTATGTTTTATTCCTAAGGGTTTGAGTCTCATCGACCTTGCATGGCCCCTTTTCAAAACAACTTAATTGCACATGCAAATTTCTATTCGCCTAAGTGGTCGTTTATCAGTAAAGTGTTCTTTGTTGGCGATGACATTACAGCGACATATGATGGACCCTAGTTTCCTTTTGCATCGCCCATTGTTGAAGTCTTCCAGAACTTCGGCCTCACTTTAGAGACAAGTGATGAGTGTTGTGGTGTAGTATCATGTCATTGCCGAAATGTTTCGAGATCCTTTCTAACTTCAGCAACGAGTGACAAAGGTGAGTGGAGGGAAACGGTATGGTGGCCACATGTCCGAGTTTCCTCCCATCATTAGTTGTGACACATCACCACAGATATCCTCAACCTTAATCTCATTTTGGTGACACGTGATGGCTCAGGTTATTTGAAGGCATTGCCAAAATGTTTTCCTCATCGAAATAATTAAGGGAGTTCAAACAATTTCTGCTACTAGTGATGAGGTGTATGTCAGGGAATATTCCCTCCTGTAGGATGTTATCGCCCGTTGCTAAAGTGTGGAGGTGATATAAGGGAATTTTTGTGACAACCATTGAACTACAAATGGTATAGCTGGGATATGGAAAACTATGTGGCGGATTTTTAGGTCATTGTCATTGTTTCCAAGTATGGATGAAAAGGCAAGTGGCGACCCTTAATGAGCTTCATTTATTAAGTTTTAAATCCAAAATGATCAATGATAGAGATTAAGCATGGAGCAATTGATTATTTGTTTGCTCACGCGAGCCAGGATGGTCATTAATTATGACATGCTCAAATCGCTCTACTTAAGGAGGATTTCCTGCAGTCTTTCTCACCATTTGTAGTTATCGAAGAGCCAAAATAATTATTGTAGTACAGGAGGATTAATGTGCGAGTGTTGAGCGAGCGGTCATAGAATCAATAGTGTAATTTACCTGGGTATGTAAGTGTGCTTCATTGTCAATTATGCATGGCTTAGCTATCTTGTTTTAACTCCCTAGGGTGGTAGTGGTTTTGTCTCTCGTAGTTGTATTCTGTGTTGTTTTGTATTGGGTTGGTTTGGGATTTCTCTCTTGCAACAAAACTTTGAGAGTGTGGGATGGTATCTTTTTTTGTGAGGTGGTTTGTTAGTCTTTGTCTGGTTTTGTGTGAAATGGGTGAACCAAGTAAATTAGGTACGCCAATTAGAAGATCTAGAAGGCTTAGCATGCAGGAACCTCTTGGAGTTGTTCTTGAGGTTAAACCAGACATGTTGGGAATTCCTACACCACCAAAAGGAAAGAGAAGTGTTTGTGGGAAGAGTAAGAAGGCTATTGTCTAGAGTACCTACAATTTGAGGAATAAGACCATTTCAGAAGAATTGGTCAAGTTTAAAGGGAAGAAGCCAGTTGAGCCTGAGAAGAAAATGAAGAGGAAGAGTGAGGGTCCTAAGGCTTGTCTGGGGAGGCATAATGCTCCTAGTGAAGTTTTTGATAGCTCTTCATGTGATGGAGGAAAAATTGACTCTGAATATAGTCATTATCTTATTTCCCTAGTACCCTATGATGATTCTGATGAGGAGGAGGTGGTAGCTACCCTAATATCAATAAGGACCCCAAGCGAGTGTACTTACTCTACTGCTGACAAAGAGGGTAGTACCTCATTTTCCTTCTGAGTTGATGCTTCGATTTTTGGTCCTTTGTGTTGACTTGGTTCCTTTTGGTTGGTTTGTTAGTTTATGTCATTGGTGATGATGGTGATATTTCCAATTTTATTATGGATATACAAGTTTTGATGCTACAACAACGATTCCTTTTGGAAGGCCTACCAGCCTCCTTCAATTGCTTATATGGAATTTTTTCCTTTTGCTTTTCCTTGTTTCACAATGATCATTCAGGGAATATCCGAATTGCAGATGAAATTAATTTTGAAATGAAATGTAACTGTAATGAGCTTGATGCTTGTTGCTCCCTTGGTTTATAAAAGGGATTTCAAGGCTCATTACAAAGGATTCAAATTTTGAGTTTCACAATAGTCTGGGTGAGAAGCTTAGCTCAGGAAGAAGCATTTTGTAAAAACACTAATGAATAGAATAGTAAACAGTCTAGGGTATGGGTCATATATGTAATGATCTTAAAATGGTTTTATAGAAGTTGTAGATATGAAAGAAATTCTTAGTTCCAGAACGCATACTCTCCTATGTAAATCTCTTGCAAATTATAAATGAAATTATCAATGGTCTTTTTGTTTATCTTCAGTTGTTTAATTGAATGTGTGGCTTATTTTCGCTTCAAATCAAAGAGTTTATTAAATGCTTGAAGAATATCACAGGTTTGTAAGAAAAATGCATAGGGTTTGGTAAGAAGTTACATTTTAGACATTCTAATTTGTCATACAGCAAGGCACTATGATAATAGTCCACCAATTTCTGAGTTAAATGGTTAATATATTACTGGTTGTTGCAAATTTGACTCCATTTTCCCAATAGATGAAGCACTGGTCAATTCATTAGATTATCTTAAAGATAAGTGAGCTAGCAATGCACCCGACTAGGGATTCACAGTGAGAATAAAAATCAATAATGTTGTATGCATTTGAAGTGTCACCTAATTCTTAGCAAATAGATGATAATTTACTCAAAGGGTCTACCAAATCTTTAGTGAATTACATTTATTTGAAATTAATAGGAATTGATATGTGTGTAGAAGTGTTCTCTAATGATTGGATATCACATGAACATGATAAGTAACACCCTCCTAGGTCTCACAGAGCCTAAAGAGTAGGAATAAGGGCCTGGAAATCAATATTCATTTGTTGGCCACTAACTTTGAATGTTCTTGAGTATAAGGGTTGGCTGCCCTTTAAAGGAATTCAAGTTTCTGCTGGAAAAAACACCAATAGAATTGGTGACTCTGTGGGGGACATTTTTCATTCTCCAGTTGCAAATTATTGTATCACAAAGTCAAGTATTCGATGAACCTGAACTTTTGTTCAAATGTTGAGAAGTTCTTGGACCTAGAAAAGATTTAGTTGCAGCAAAGTTCAAAGGATTTGAGTGTGACTCTGCTGTTGGAGAAGACCCGGAATAAGATTTACTTTTGAAATAACTTCATACTATTTGAAGTTTAATCCTCTATGAAGAGAGGTGGCGACTCTAACTAAAGAACCTAATAAATAATACATAAAAGTTCTAGATCTACAAATTTTAGAGAAGAGAAGTTAATGGCTGCTACAAATTTCTAGGTATTCTTAAAAATATAAAGAAAATATTAGATGTTTGCAAGAAATTTATGAGAAATTTTCAAGACTTAAGATGCAAATGGTTCCCAATTTGGTGAAATAGCACTAAAGGGGGGAATAGTAGTGGTAATTTTGCATGCTTCTAAAGTGTAAATTGAAATTCATGCATTGTGATGGAGAAACATGTTATATTCTAGGATCTTAAGCAAAGTAGATAGAAGATTTACATTGTAAAGGCATAAGATTGTAATTGCAAAGGAAGTTTGAATTTCCTTCTGGAATTGTGAGGTAATTGTCAAAGGCCTTCTAAAGGTGTGAGAAAATGCCTTATCACACTATGCATTCTGGTGTAGACCCGAATGTAACAATGCATAATGGGCAACCTCTATCATGTCAAAGAAGTTTCAATATTGAAAGGTATAGAGCTCTAAATTTTAGTAACATTTGTGGTTACCCAAATGTTGTACCATCTAAAATATGAGATAAGGTATCACAATTCTATGGTGAGAAGTCTAAATCAACAAGAAAGCATCTACAAGGTTTTGTTGATATGATGGGAGATTATGAATTGGATTTTGAAGATGTTGTCATGAAGTTGTTTGTTCAATCTTTAAAAGGAGATGCAAGAGATTGGTTCTCCTATTTACCAACATCCTCTATACACTCCTAGGATGAGTTTAAAATGGTGTTCATAGAACAATTCGGTGAAAGAGTAAATACTAATGTGGTGAGAAAAAACTTTATGGAAATCCATAGAAATGAGGATGAACTTGTTCCTTCTTTCAATCTTAGATTTGCAAAGGCCACCAGGGATATTCCTGAAAATATGTGACCAAATGATGTTGAATGTTTGGTTGTGTTTTTTTGTGCATTGGATAGTAAGATGAGTTATCTGTTAAGAGATAAAGGTCCTGCAACATTACACCATGCATATCAAATTTCCATGGACATTGAGAACAATCTGAAATACTCAATGATGAAAGGATTTGTGGTTACTAGTGTGAGTTATCTTAGTGCACCTCATGCAAGTAGAACCAATGGATCAGGTAATAGAGACCTCTATCAAGATGATAATTCTCTTGCTTCTATGATTTCCCCATCACCACAATATGCAAATTATGGTGAGTTCCAAGTTGAAAATCAACAAAATTTGAGCAAAGTTGACCAGATGTCTTTTGTTAAAAAATTGTATGAAATGAAAAGACAGAAAGAGGAATCACCCTATGATTTATTCTCAAGATTTGTGGATTCCTTGTTGGAAGCACCCAAGACTGTCAAACCAAATAATTCAATTTGCATTGATATGTTTTGTGAAATCTACCAATCAAGGTTGAGTACTTTACCAAAGGAATTGAAGCCTCACAACTTGAGGGAAGTAATCGATTGGATAAATATTGTAGAGGGATCTAGGTGTGATTATACACAACATGTGGTACTTCAGAGTGTTAGTGGTAAATGTCTTGTGGAGAAAGATCATAAAACAATTCAAACAAGTGAAGAGAGTATATCATAACATGAACATCCATCTTGTTGTGTGGGAGAATATAATGATTGTAATCAATTCACAAATAACATATATGCAGATGAACACAACAATGATGAAGATGAAGATACACAATATGAAGACACAGTAGATGTGCATTACTTTCATCCTTGGGATGCCTTGAATAGTGAAGAAGTAGAGGAGATACAAGATGTCATTCCATGTCATGATCTGATCAATGGAAGTAATGCAAATGTTATTGATACACTATCACAAACTAGTGATCAAGGTATTGAAGATGAAAATTTAGGTAATCAACTTGAGGAATTTGAATGTAGTCTCAGCATTGGTGAGTTTTTTGGTTGTGGTAATTGCGATGAAATTGAGTCTGGTCATTCTTCTATTGATTGTGATTCTTCTTATGAAATATAGATGGACTCCTTTGTTTCTAATAGGGAATATGTTGATAACAGTGGGAATGTATGTTTGCTTGAGAGTGAAAATTTTTCTTCATGTGGAGTTTTCATAATGTGAGTTAGTGATGTTAATTACAAATGATAAGGATGAAGTTGAAAATGTGTCTATAAGCTCTTCAAGTGATTGTAGTGATTTTGAGTGCAATGATGACTTGAAGGATTTGGAATTTCATACTAAGGAAGAAAAAAATTGTATGACAACAATGAAGGTAAGGAAAAATCCCTTATATGATGAACCTCCATCAATATTTGAGGTGAGAAATGGTGATCCTTATTATTGTAGAAATAACCCAATCTTTGTTGAGAACCCTGATGATGCATCTAACACAGGATTGGAAGGTGGCAGTGAGCAAACTAGGAAACACATTGATGAGCTCCTTGGGAGCATTGCTTATAAAAAATTTACATTTGATACAAATGTGGTGGGTAAGGTTAAGGATCGTGATGAGATTGAAGTTTCTGATTGTGTCTCTAAGGATTGTAACTGCTCTTGTGGGGATGACCCATAAATACTTCAGTTCATGAGGTAAAAATAACCTCATCAATATAATGGACTAAATACTTAACCTTACATCTTTTAGCCATCCTTACCCTACCAATTAATTGTCTTTAGGATAAGTAATTACTTTCTTTTTGTGAATAGGTGTACAATCTTTATTTCTTGAACTTAGTCGAAATAAGCTAACCTGTGTTGACTTAATGGTTTAGTTTTTGAGAATTTCATAGGTCAACTTCCACAATCACTTATCATGATAGTCAAAGAGGTTTAACACAGACTTCAACACCATTGAAGACAAGCGAATGGGTGCCAAAACTTTAGGAGCATACATGATGGACCAAGTTTTTGTAGTTTTTGTTATTTTCAGTTTGAAAAACTTTATGGCTCGTGTCAAGCCTCTTTAATGTTTCATGTCATGGGATTTAAAGTTTGTTAGTTGTTGACAATCAGTTGAAGACTCTACCAATTGAAAAGTAGGATTTTGTTAGCTACTCTTATATAAATATGTAACTGTTGAAAACGATAATATACAAAAGAATATCATTATGTTGTCACTATGTTTTCTAAGTTACACTTTACATATGAATAAAATGAGTTTTTCCCTCCACCTTTGGAGTTACTGAGTAATGTAAATGAATTTCTTTAAATGAAGTAATTTGGAGTTACCGGTGTATGTGATTTGAGCTAGGCGTAGGAGCACCCAAGAGCTGGCCACTCGAGGGGTTGTAGATTAGATAGATAAGTATTTTCCTTTTAATTTTGTACTTTCATTTAGTAGATAACAATTGGAATTGAAGTTTCTTTTCATGTGTGTAATTCTGTTAAGATTAATCCTTCAGGTTGTAGCTGAGTCTATAGTCTTTGAGTTTAGTGTCTGAAGTTCTAGAGCACCTTCTTTCAGTTGTTTCATATTGTTGAACCATTTCTTTTTAGTTGTTTAGATTGTTATGTTTTGTTAGATCATTGTTTCCTAGTTTCTTTACAAGCTTTACTTCTTCAGTAATTTATACATTTCTTAGTTTAATCATTTCCATGCTTTCTAGTTTAGTTGTTATGCTTTTTAGATTTATAGTTTTTTTCTTTCTAGTTTAGTTATTTCAAGCTTTCTAGATAAATGATTTCTTGTTTCTAAGTTTAGTGGCCTCTTAGCTTAGAGTTTTATTTCAGTTGTCCAACATCTAGGAAACCCAGGGGAGATAGTCAAGATGTCTCCTATTGCATATATCCTTCGAACCTAATCGTTCAATATATTAATGTATTTATCAAGTAAAGTGTTAGGACCTAACGACAGCCTATAAATTTTTGGCGCCATTGTCAAGGACCTTCTTTTTCTAGTGTTATTAGGAGATACCTTGAATACCTCTTTTAGGAACAAAAATAGTCCTTTGGATTCTTTTTCTGCATGGTTAGTAAACGAGGCCCTCACGGAAGATTCATACCAAAAACCCCCCAATCGACGTACCAACCACAAGTAGGGAGGAAGGAAACTCAGATTAAGAACTTACTAAGGAATTGACCGAGTAGGGTCAACCTAAGACCTTACCACATACCCCAAAAAGAGAACACATAGTTGTAGAGGACCACATTCCCTTCAACATCATGAGTGACCGTAGAAATGCCAACAACAACAATAACCCTCCACCACCATGCACATTCACTTATCCTATTGCTATTGATGTAGATGACGATACGATGATGAAAAATATATCACCAACCTTCTTTCCAACTTTTCGAGGTTTGTCTACTGAGGACCTTGACCAGTTTCTATTTGAGTTTAAAGTCTTGTGTCAGACATATAACTACAAGAGTGATAACCAAAAACTAAATATTTTCCCCTCCACTCTGAAAGACTTAGCCATGCACTGGTTTATGGGATTAGCTTCTCAGTCAATAACCTTCTGGGATGAAATGGAGTCTGCCTTTTTGGAGAAATACCAAAGTTACTGTAGGATCATTGATAGGAAAGAAGAACTGTTCAAAATAAGGAAAAATGAGGACGAAAGTCTAGAGGATTTCCTAGATAGGTTTATCTTCTTATCTAAACGATGTGGTGGAGAATTCATAAGTCTTGATATTTTGAAGACCTTATTCCTTAAGGGTCTCGACGATGAAGCTCAAAGGAGCTTGGATTTAATGGGAAAAGGAGATGTGTCCCAACTACGGCTCTATGATATTACTAAATTGTGTCAGAATTTCTCTCGTACTTGAGGAGGTATATGAAATTCCACCTTCTTTAAAGGTTCCAATGATATAGGAAAACTACATGAGGAGCTATCAAACCTCAAGACTGATATTCTTGTTTAACTAAACACCACATTAGATGGAATACAGGCTAAAACACGAAATCCTCAGATTTTGTACATTTACTGCCCCATGTGTTGAAACAAACATTTGCTAAGGGAATGCCCTTTGGACAAAGTTGAAAAATTTGGCGTTTGTCAAGTTTATGACAAGAATCACCCCACTGAACAATGTAAGCTTCTGAATGCCATCAAGAATTCTAAGAAAAGAACACCCCCAGTTGAGGAAGAAGTCAACATTGTAAATCAAAGAACTAGAGGGAATTTTTCCTATGGCCAGAATTCAAACCCTAACTAGAGACCTCAACCTAACTAGAATAATAATCAATGGGCAACACCCTAGCCTCAAGCACCACCTCTAGTACCACCTAATTAGGGAACTTATCCTTGGGGACCACTTGAATGGGCAAATCAATCTTGGGGAAATCCTTAGTGGCCTAACCAGCCTCAACAGTAGTGGTACCCTCAAAGTCCTCTTCCTCAATGGAATCAACCTCAGCATTAGTTTTATACTGTTCCTAGAAGGATTCCTACTCAACAGTAGAATCTTTTACCACCTCCCCAA
This sequence comes from Sequoia sempervirens, assembly GCA_007258455.2. NCBI lineage: Eukaryota > Viridiplantae > Streptophyta > Pinopsida > Cupressales > Cupressaceae > Sequoia > Sequoia sempervirens. The sequence goes on along the minus strand of VDFB02256637.1, from coordinate 60,324 downwards.
AATACTCAACAAAATGAACAAGTTAACCAACCACAACTTCTGACGCAACTTGTTCCCAATCCAAAGAACAATCACTGGAATACTCTAGTGTATTCCATCGAACAGGACAATGTCACTAGACTTAATGTGATACACTGTGGAAACTTGTAATTGAGGTCAAGAAAAACACTTTCACAGTTGACTATTGAAAAAAAATTGGATGAACCTATTAAGAAGTATGTTGAGACAACTACAACAACGCCCACATCCATAGAACAAGCCCTAGAAGCTACTCAAAACAAGCCCAGCCCACCATCTTCAACTGGAGCTTTCGACATACCTTAGGAGGAGGGGGGTCAATCTCCAATTGATATTTTGAAGGATTCCACTCCTAAAGACAAAGTTAAAGCACCTTTTCCAAAGCATTTGAAACCAATCACCGTGAAAGATACTACAGAAATGACCACATCTACCAAAATTGCATTGATACAAGAAATTAAACAGTTGTAGATTGAAGTCCCTTTGCTACAAGTGATTAAGGAGATTCCTGAGTTGAACTAGCTGATGAAATAGTTGTGTATCAAAACTCCAGAGAGGAAACCAAAACGAATAAATAATGTCCACATAAATGGTTACCTAGCTAACTTATTAGCTAGAATGACCACTAGTCTAAAATATGACGATCTAGGTAGTCCACTTATAACAGTAACAGTTAATGAGGTAGCAATACCTAATGCTCTGGTGGACCTTGGAGGAGCCATTAACGTAATGACTGTTGATGTGATGGAAAAGTTGGGACTTACTAATTTACATCCCACAACTACAGTCTTGCAGATGACAGATCAATCCATAGCTATTCCCCAAGGGCATCATTAAAAAATTTCTTGTTAAGGTGGATGGATGGGAATATCTAGTAGATTTTCAAATAATTGAGTCCCTTACACCTAAAAGTTATCCAATAATTCTCGGAAGACCATGGATGGCTATTGTTGTAGCCAAAATTGACTATAGAGAGGGAGGAATGACCATTTCACATGGACCTAATAGTAAACATTTATTTTGTATCCTCCTACCAAGCCTATCGAACACAATAAAGTATGGGTTGATGAACCAGAAAGTCCCAACGGACAAGAAAATTTGGCTTCACTGGCCATGGTAGTCATCAAACAACATGGTGAAGAATTGGAGGATGAATTGGAAAACATGGAAATTCTTGCTATGTATTCGAGTGGTGAGGAGATGACAAACGTAGAAGAGATCCTAGGACACCCAATCAACATAGATCATATAGAATTTGATAATGCCAGTTTCATGGGATTGCCTTGTCCTTTGACCAACTTAGTTCCAAAAACACACCATTTCTTTGCAGACGTTGCTAGGATTCATAAAACCATACCTCATAGCTATCCTCTTAACACCTTGACAAGGCCCATGTATACTGTCACATCCAACCTCCGGAGAGTTAAAACCATTATGTTACTTCCAGGAAAAACTTGAACATTAACAGTTGGTTGACTGAGCTGGAAGAACACAAATTGTTTGACACCCTAGTGAATAGATCTAAAGCTTTCGCTTGGGACTATACATATATGAGAGGAATAAACCCAAGTGTCTATACTCATCATATCTATACTGAGGATGTCTGACCTATTCTCCAACCACAACAGATACTCAATCCTGCCCTGAAAGATATCATTAAAACTGCAATTGAGAAACTCCTACAAGTAGGGTTTATTTATTTGATTTTTGATAGAAAATGGGTGTCACCTTTGGTTGTGGTTCCAAAGAAAAATGGAAAGTGGAGAGTGTGTGTAGAGAATTTAACAAAGCAACACACAAATATTATTTTCCTCTACCATTTGTAGACCAGGTGCTAGATAACTTGGCTAGGAGGAAATATTTTTCATTTTTGGACAAATTTAGTGGTTACAACCAGATACAAGTAGCAGCAGAAGACCAGGATAAGATGACATTTACTTGGCCTTGGGGGACATTTGCATATCGGGTTCTTCCTTTTGGGCTATGTAATGCTCCTACAATGTTTCAGAGAGCTATCCTAGCTATATTTGATGAGTTGGTGAATGAGTGTGTGGAAGTTTATATGGATGACTTCATTGTTTATGGTTAAACCTTTGATGAGGCTCTCCAAAATCTAGATAAGGTGTTGAAGCGATGTGAGGATCATCGTTTGTCTCTAAGCCACAAGAAATGTCTGATAATGGTGGAACAAGGAATAGTGTTGGGACACCATATTTTAGCTGAAGGGATTAAGGTTGATCCTAAGAAAATTGAAGTAATACAACAACTCGAGACCCCAAAAACTGAGACTAATGTCAAAAGCTTCTTAGGGCATGCTAGATACTATTAAAGATTCATAGAAAATTTCAGCAAGATTGCGACCCCTATGTTTTCCCTTCTTTAACAGAATGTAAAGCTCATCTAGACACCTGAGTGTCAATTATCATTTGAAATCATCAAGGAGAAATTTATCTCTGATCCTATCCTTTGTGGACCTAATTAGAACCTTTCGTTCCATATCTATGCTGACGCATCCGATGATGCATTGGAGCGATTTTAGGACAAGATGAGAATAGGGGGAATATGCTATATATTTCATTAGTAAGAATTTGACTCCAATAGAAAGGAATTATACCACAACAGAGAAAGAATTCTTGGTTGTTGTTCATGCAATTAAGAAATTTTGACATTATATCACAGGATACAAAGTCACAGTGTACACAGATCACTTAGCCATCAAGTACCTTATGAATAAACCTATAGTAAATGCAAGGATAATTAGGTGGTTGCTTCTTCTTCAGGAATTCAACGTAACACTTATTGACAAACCAGGAAAGTCCAATGTAGTCGTGGATTTCTTATCCCAAATTAAATATGATGGTGATTGTGCTCCGGTACAAGATGAGTTCCCATATGAAAATTTGTTCGCCGTCTCTATTAAAACCCCTTGGTTTGTCGATATTGCAAACTACTTGGCCACTACAGAAGTACCACCTCATTTTTCATCAAAACATAAGAAACGTCTTGTTAGAGAAAGTGCCCCCTTCAAATGGATTAATGGGATCCTATTCCAATGTGGACCTGATATGGTTCTATGACATTGTGTTAGGGAAGATAAGACCTATAGTATCCTTAGAACTTGTCATGATGATCCTTCTAGAGGGCATTATTCTGCTAAAAGGACAACCCACGAGATTTTGGGAGCAGGATACTATTGGCCTTCTATGCATAAGGATATCAAGAAATATGTTCGTAGATGTGATGAATGTCAAAGGGTAGGAAGACCAACTGCATCTGATGAAATGCCCCTACAGCCTTAGGTAGTCCTTAAACCATTTGAAAAATGGGGATTGGATTTTATCAACCCTATAAACTTTCCTTCACAAGGAAAAGAGTACATTTTGGTCTGTACCGACTACCTAACTAAGTGGGTAGAAGTGCAATCCCTGTGCATTGCTAGGGAGGAACAAGTAGCTGATTTCCTTTATAACAAAATTTTCCTCAAATTCCGAGCTCCTAGGACAATTTTCACAGATCAGGGCCCCCAGTTTATGTCTAAAGTTCTATTAGCCTTCACAGATCATTTCCAGGTGAGCCACAAAAAGTCCTCACCCTACCACCCTCAGGAAAACAGACAGGTCAAAGTCACTAACAGGGAATTGGAAAACATTTTAACAAAAATAGATTCATCAAGAAGGAAAGACTGGACTCAGAAACTACTTGATGCCGTTTGGGCTTATAACACCACTTGGTAATAAACTATTGGGTATAGTCCATATGAGCTAGTTTTTGGGAAGAAACCTCTCTTGCCCATTGAATTTGAACTCCAAACCCTTAGGAAAACCATGGAGTTGGGTACAAATCTTAAACAAGCCTAGATAGAGAGAGTTTTACAGCTTAGTGAATTGATGAACTTCGTTTGGATGTCGTCCATCAAACCGAGTTGGTGCAACAACAATGCAAGGTCTAGCATGATAAACATATCAAGGAGAGAATTCCATAATGGGGATTGGGAATTATTTTTTGATTCCAGATACAAGGATCACCAGGGAAAACTTAGAACGCATTGGCTCGAACCATATGAAATTTTTGAGGTATTTGCAAATGGTTTGGTTCAGCTGAAATCCATTGATGGTGATACTCGAACTCTCCTAGTTAATGAACAACGATTACATGTCTACCATAAGCTTGTTAATAGAGAGGAATTTACAAAAATGGTAGAAATGTAGGGAGAAATATAGTGCATTGACTCTACTATGGCAGAGTCAATATAGTTTTTCCCATAATAAATGCCAAAAAATAAAAATAAAAAAATGTGTGTGAATTTAATTCATTTTAGAATGTTTCTTGCAAATTCTTCATCAAGTTCATCATTTGGATTTGGTTAAACTTTGTCCATATTTTGTAGGACTTCATTTCTTTGGTGAACACAAATTCTAGCGCACCCTGTTGTGATGCTCCGGAACTTGTTGGCTTGGTTGTTGCGATGCTCCAAAACTTGTTGCTGCTATGCTCTAGAACTTGTACAACTGACTTATGTTGTTCCTCGTTTTGATCCTGCATTCTGATCCTGCATTTTGATCCTGCATCTTCTAGTGATGCTCCAAAATTTTGTTGTTCCTTCTTTTGGATGCATCTTCCAATGATGCTTTAGAATTGTGTTGTTTCTTCCTTTCGGCGACATCTTTTGGTGATGCTCTGAAACTTGTTCGATTGCTCCTGAACTTCTTCGGATGCTCCAAAAAAATTTGGTTCTTGCTTCAGCTGCATCTTTCGACCATGGTCCAGAAATTTTTGGTTGTTGCTCTGGTTGCATCTTTCGATAATGCTCTAAAAATTTTTGGTCACTACTTTGGCTGCATCTTTCGACGATGCTCCTGAATCTTGAATCTTGTTGTTGCATTCTGATGACATCTCTCAACGATGCTCTAGAACTTTTCCTCCTTCCACCCTAGTTGCATTTTTCAGCAATGCCATGGATTTTTGTAAACTCTTTCCTTTTTCAGTATTTTTATTTTTCCTAAGTTCTACGCATGCCCATCATTTAATTTTCCTACCACCTCAAGATCACTCCCTAATTGTCATTTTTCCATATCATATCAAATATTTTTGTAATAAATGAAATTATTATGACAACCCTTTTGTCATAATAATTTTTGCCATCATTTAAACCATCCCATCCATGTCATAATTATTCGTCACCACCCTCACCAAATCATGTAACTATTTGATTATGTCATCAAAGGTGAGTGATGTTTGATTTAATGACAAGAGGTAAGGTGCATACAAATTTCTTTACTTAAAGTTAGTAATTATTTTGAATAGAGATTAATTAATTGGCATGAACCATTCCCTCTCTCAAATTTGAAAATTATGCCATCGCACGATTGTTAAAAGTATGACAATGGTTGCATAATTTCCCATGAAGAATTGTCATGATTACTCAGTAAGGACTCAAGTAAGGTGATTAATTCCTCTTCCATTGGTTATATCAAAATTGTGTCCCTTTTCATCTACAATTCAGTTAATTGAAACAAGGTAAACATTGTAGAGTTTCCACAGAATTTAGCAGAGTGGCAAGGGAAGGTAAAATGGGAGGAGCCAAGAAAAAGTTTGAACTAGCCTCAACAGCTCAGTTGTTGGCATTGAGTAATGTTGCAGGCTTATTTCAAAAAGTTGGGTGGCTGGAATTTATGAAAAAGTTTGAGGGATATACTGAGCAACTGGTAAGAGAATTCGCAGAGAATTTTGCAGACGGACAAATTGTGGTGCGTGACAAGCGTTTTCAAGTAAGTCCAAAAATTATTGCTCGTCTTTTTGGTCTTGAGAATAGAGGCATTGATTTGGATGAAACTACCAATATTACCTATCAAAGAATGGTAGAATTGTTTCATAGGGAGGGGGAGCCTCAACCTATAATCACCATAAGTACTAGGGGACAAAACAAAGGTTTTCATAGAATATCTATCCCAGAACTCTGGAGAACTATCATAGCCTGGATAATAAAATATTTTACCTGTGAAGGACAAATAACTATGGTAGTAGGACCCCCTTTTCATCTACTAATTCATTTGCATCATGGCATTGAAGACCCTTCTCTTAGGGTTAATTTACCAGTATTTTTGTGTCATTCAATTACCACCATGATGGAAAAATATAAAGTTGGGACAGGGCCCATCAAACACCATGGCCTTATATAGTTGATATGCAAGTACCATTTTCATATAAAGCCAAAAAATAAGTGGTAGAAATTTCTGCAAAAATTTGAAAAAGTGGAGTCTGAAATACCACTTGAGGAGGGCGAATCCTCTAAAAAAAAAGAACAATCTTTAGAAGAACCCTCCTCTGAGGCCTTAGGTGCTCTTGAATCCCAACAGACTTCAACAGCTCCTAGTGGTGATGCATTGGAAACTTTTTTGAATGTGTTAGAAACACTAGGACAGCCAGGGGATGTGGAAATTGTGCATTCTGGAGAAGAAGAAGAGCCTCCTCACAAGAGGAAGAAGCAGACTAAAGTCACTTTTCAAAAAACCCCTCCTCTACAGAGAAGTAAGAGGTTATCTGTGGAGTCTAGTGAAACTGTGCCCTATGACATATGAAGTACCTCTAAAAAGAAAAATCCCAACACTCAAACAAGAATATTGGAAAATGAAAATCAGCCTGGCGATGAGGAAATAAGTGAAATAGAAAAGTAGGTTGATCAATCCCCCAAGGATGAAGAGAATAGAATGCCATCTCCAAAGGAGCAGGAAGAGGAAAAAGTACATTCATCACATGCTATGGATATTGAAGATGAACCTATGGGGGGATTCTCCCCTTTTCTTGACAAAGTTGAAAGTATACCTAGTACCGAGGAAAATGCACTTCATGCTAATAGAGAAATTCCCAATCCATCTTTCTTTGTGGACACAGGGGATGCAGAATCTGGTCAGAAAGATGAGGAATTAGAGAAATTGGAGGCAGAAATTACTGAATTAAAATCCCGGTTACAAAGGAATGAAGAATAGATCACCCAACAACAAGAATAAATTGAAGCACATGCTACAATTATAAGTAAAAGGGATCAAGAGATTGCAAAATTGACAATGTATATGGAGCAAAAAGATAGGGTCATTGAGCAGTTGCAGTACCAAATACAACAATGGAATCAACAAAGCAAGCAACATATGGTTGATTTGTTTAAGAAAGATAAGCACATCCAAGGTTTGAAAAATAATTTTATACAAATGTTTAATGCTTTTGAAGAAGAAAGAAATAGGTAGGGAGTTGAAATTAATGCTTCTGTGAGTAGAATTGTGGAGTTAGAGCAGGAATTTTAGGAAAGTGACACTAAGCCAATAATGGAATCCAAGGGAACACAGACCGAACCAACTGTTTTAGAATGGTTCCAGGTACGTATCCCTCCATTATTGATGAAATGGATGGAGAGATGCTACTTCTTAAGGGATGTAGAATTTGAAAATAATAGGCTGAAAAAGGAGTTAGCATTGTTAAGAGAATCATTTCACAAAGCATGTAGAGCTAAACAGGATGCTTATGAAATCAGCGAGTTATTGTTCGCTTGTAGAAGACCATCTAGGTTGTATTCTATGTTCCTCAATGAACAACTCCTAAGATGGAAGTTACTTAGAATTCACAATAACCTGCCACATGACCCTGATGATAAAGAATTTGTTAAGAAATTTGTTGAGTCAACTCCTGATCAACAAGATTTATTATGTGAATTCTTTGTCCATAATTTTCTCTTAGAAGAATATACAAATTTTTATGTTAATTTCTTTGTGGGAGAAGTTTAGTTGAGATCATTCCTGTCCATAATGCATAATCAGCTTCACTGGTAGGATCGGTCAAGGGAGTATGCACATGCAGAGAAAACTGTTGGATTGCAAATGAGATACCCCCATAGGAAGCCTTTCTATTTCAAGGCACAGTTTTTGGGTGTTCAACTTAGAGAGAATGTACAAAGCAAGTATAATAATAACCTTCAATTGTGCAATAATCATTTTCAAGATCAAGGACCAAAGTTGATAGGGAAAGCTTGGCATTCATACGAAGAAAGGTATACCCATCTTCCTACGTATCTCAAGAAAATGGAGGTAATTTCAACTCTTAATATTAGATGGTCCTACAGAAGGGTAGTAGCCTTGACCTATATCCTTGAGAAATTAAAGGTTAACTGGATTTGCATGAGGTATAGACCACCTCTACTTCTTTCACCATGCCCTGCAGCATATATCAATACAGATCAGAGTAATGACAATTTTGAAAGATGGGTACAAAGGGTTACTTTTCATCAGAGATTTTTTAAGGAACCAGCGGAACTGGATACAAAGGCAGATGATTTGTATGATCTCAGTGCTAAATATGAGGAGTTGAATAAGAATTGGGGAAATGAAGGGAAGGGGGCATAGCAAAGAGCAGGAGGATTTGCTCAGGCTTAGGAAGGGGAGGAAATGATGAGGTAAAAATAACCTCATCAATATAATGGATTAAATACTTAACCTTACATCTTTTAGCCATCCTTACCGTGCCAATTAATTGTCTTTAGAATAATTAATTGATTTCTTTTTGTGAATAGGTGTACAATCTTTATTTCTTGAAATTAGTCAAAAAAAGCTAACTTGCGCTGACTTAATGGTTTAGTTTTTTAGCATTGCACAGGTCAACTTCCACAATCGATTATCATGATAGTCAAAGAGGTTTAACACAGACTTCAACACCATTGAAGACAAGCGAATGGGTGTCGAAACTTTAGGAGCATGCATGATGGACCAAATTTTTGTAGTTTTTGTTATTTTCAGTTTTAAAAACTTTATGGCTCATGTTGAGCCTCTTTAATGTTTCATGTCACGGGCTTTAAAGTCTGTTAGTTGTTGACAATCAGTTGAAGACTTTACCAACTGAAAAGTGGGATTTTGTTAGCTGCTCTTATATAAATTTGTAACTATTGAAAACGATAATATACATAAGAATATTGTTATGTCGTCACTATGTTTTCTAAGTTACACTTTTCATATGAATAAAATGAGTTTTGCTTGCCACCTTTGGAGTTACTGAGTAATGTGAATGGAGTTCTTTGAATGAAGTAATTTAGAGTTACCAGTGTATGTGATCTAAGCTAGGTGTAGGAGCACCCGAGAGCTGGCCACTCGAGGGGTTGTAGATTAGATAGATAAGTATTTTACTTTTAATTTTGTACTTTCATTTAGTAGATAACAATTTGAATTGAAGTTTATTTTCATGTGTGTGATTTTGTTAAGATTAATCCTGCAGGTTGTAGCTAAGTCTATAGTCTTTGAGTTTAGTGTCTAAAGTTTTGGAGCACCTTCTTTCAGTTGTTTCAGATTATTAAATCATTTTTTATTAGTTGTTTAGATTGTTATATTTTGTTAGATCAATGTTTCCTAGTTTCTTTACAAGATTTACGTCTTCAGCAATTTATACATTTCTTATTTTAATCATTTCCATGCTTTCTAGTTTAGTTATGCTTTTTAGATTTATAGTTTTCTACTTTCTAGTTTAGTTATTTCAATATTTCTAGATAAATGATTTCCTACTTTCTAAGTTTAGTGGCCTCTTAGTTTAGAGTTTTATTTCAGTTGTCTAACATCTAGGAAACTCGAAGGAGATAGTCAAGATGTCTCCTATTGCATATAGCCTTCGAACACTACCCGGTCTATATATTAATGTATTTATCAAATTAAGTGTTAGGACCTAACGATAGCCTATTACATGCAATGATACAAATATTTGCGAAATCACTTGTTCACAAGTGAATAATCACATTGCATGTGATGAATACCTAGAGTGTGATTTGGGTCTGTCATCAGTGGAGCATGTTAATTGTATGGATGATGAGAAACAGTTTGATGGATCTCCAGATTGTGTTGACATTGCAAGGCCTTTTGACCTATGTGTAGAGCAGCCAAGTGAAGCGAGTAAAAATGGGGGTGATGTTGGTAAATATGGAATGATGTTCTTTGTTGATGCTCCTTATCTACACAATATGATTATGGACATGTTTTCCTCCAATGAGGGGAGCATTTATGTGGAAGAGAACAAGGACGTTGATTCAATTGTCAATGACCCAATTCCAGAATATAATGAGTCTTCCACTTCTGGTTTAGTATACTTATCAATTGATTGTGCACATGAAATTACCAATGCAAGCCAGTGCCCTTGTGTTGACTCTAATTCTCCTAACTTGTTTGAGCCTAATTTTGAAGCATTCTGCATTGAACTAAATGAGGGTCTAAAAAATGAATCAGAGTATGTTACTCAGCCTGAGATAAGTGCTTTTACTTAGTTTTGGGATGATGATGGTGCACATGATGCCCATCTCTTGGATACTAAGATGTGCTTTGGTGTATCTGAATCAAAGTGCTTAGATGTATGCTTATGTCACGATACCCAAGTTAATGAAGCCTTTGGAGATGAAATGTTTCCTTTTGGTACATCTGGGGGTTGTTTGCATGACATACACCAAAGTATTTATGAAAGTTTTCAGTTTAATGTGAAAATTGAATATGATATCAAATTTGGTGATGCTAATGATCAAATGGAATATGAGTGTTTCACCTTTCCATTTCAATTAGATAAGCTTGTATTGGAGTAGGCTAATGAACAGGGCAGTCTTGGAAATATGGCATATAGGGTTGATTGTATCAGTTCCAATGGAGCCGATTGTTTGAAAATTCTTGGTAGAAGTGTTGATTCATTACAGACAGTGGAGGATGAAGTGTTTGACAGAGGTAAAAATTAGTTCCAAGCTTTTGGGGGCCTTGGGCCACCAATTTTAAGATTGAAGCTAGTGGAATTGCATGAGGAAGGCACCATGTATAGTCATGTAAATAATGTATATAGGTTATGTTTGCTTGCCCTGTCCGGGTAGGCTTTTGGGTTTTTTGTGCCTTTTCAAGTTGGTCTACTTCAACCCTGAGATTTGAATTCTCACCATACCCACCAAGGGTATGCTTCCCCGAGCATGAGCCACTGGTAGAGCTATTTAATTTTTTTAGATATATCCTGCCTTGTCATGGTTTTGAGCTTCTATGCCCAAGGAAGAGGTCTAGGGTTTTGAGCTATAAGCCCTTGTTTCAAATCTTACAAGTCTTAAACCCTTGGGTGTTCTATTTTTCCATTGTCTTGTCACACCTAGTTCTCGGTCATCCAAGTTGCAACTAGAGCCATTTGAATTATGTTTATATTGACCCCTTGGTCTAGGCTCATCGGTTTCTTTTCTTTGGTCCATCGCTTTAGATTTTCCTATAATCGAGCGAAAAGTATTTCATGATAAGAGACCTAGGTTTTATGTTTTATTCCTAAGGGTTTGAGTCTCATCGACCTTGCATGGCCCCTTTTCAAAACAACTTAATTGCATGTGCAAATGTATGTTCACCTAAGTGGTCATCTATTGCTAAAGTGGTCTTTGTCAGCGGTGACATTACAGCAACAGGTGATGGACCCTAGTTTCCTTTTACATCGCCCATCACTGAAGCCTTCCAGAACTTCGGTCTCACTTCAGCAACATCCAGTTCCTAGTCATCCAAGTTGCAACTAGAGCCATTTGAATCATGTTTCTACCGGTCCCTTGGTCTAGGCTCATCAATTTCCTTTCTTCGGTCCATCGCTTTAGATTTTCGTATAATCGGGCTAAAAATATTTCATGATAAGAGACCTAGGTTTTATGTTTTATTCCTAAGGGTTTGAGTCTCATCGACCTTGCATCACCCCTTTTTAAAATAACTTAATTACATGTGCAAATTTGTGTTCACCTAAGTGGTCATTTATCGCTAAAGTGGTCTTTGTCGGTGGTGACATTATGGCGATAAGCGATGGACCCTGGTTTCCTTTTGTATCGCCCATCGCTGAAGTCTTCTAGAACTTTGATCTCACTTCAGTGACAAGCGATGAGTGTTGTGGTGCAGTATCGTGTCATCGCCAAAATATTTTGAGATCCTTTCTAAATTCAGCGACAAGCGACGAAGGTGAGTGGAGGAAAACAGCATGGTGGCTACATGTCCGAGTTTCCTCCCATCGTCAGTTGTGACACATCCTCGAAGATAACCTCAACCTTAAGCTCATTTTGGTGACACACGATGGCTCAAGTTATTTGAAGACATTGCCAAAATGTTTTCCTCACTGAAATACTTAAGGGAGTTCAACCAATTTTTGCGACCAACGATGAGGTGTATATCGAGGAATATTCCCTCTGTAGGATGTTATCGCCTGTCACTGAAGTGTGGAGGTTATATAATGGAATTTATGCGACAACCAGTGAACTGCATATGGTATGGCTGGGATATGGACAACTACGTGGCAGCTTTTCAGGTCATCATTGTTGTTTCTAAGTACGGATGAAAAGGCAAGTGGCTACGCTTAATGAGTTTCATTTATTAAGTTTTAAATCCAAAATGATCGACAACAAAGATTAAGCATGGAGTGATTGATTATCTATTCACTCACGTGAGCCAGGATGGTCATTAATTGTGACATGCTCAAATTGCTCTACTTAAGGAGGATTTTCTACAGTCTTTCTCACCATTTGTAGTTATCGAAGAGCTGAAACAATTGTTGTAGTATAGGAGGATTAACATGCAGGTGTTGAGCGAGCGGTCACAAAATTAGTAGTGTAATTTCCCTAGGTATGTAAGTGTGCTTTATTCTAAATTATGTGTGGCTTAGCTATCTTGTTTTAACTCCCTAGGGTGGTAGTGGTTTTGTCTCTCGTAGTTGTATTTTGTGTTATTTTGTATTGGGTTGGTTTGAGATTTCTCTCTTACAACAACACTTTGAGAGTGTGGGCTAGTATCTTTTCTGTGAGGTTGTTTGCTAGTCTGTGTCTGGTTTTGTGTGAAATGGGTGAACCAAGTAAATTAGCTACGCCAGTTAAAAGGTCTAGAAGGCTTAGAATAAAAGAACCTCTTGGAGTTGTTCCTAAGGTTAAATCAAACATGTTTGGAATTCCTACTCCACCAAAAGGCAAGAGAAGTATCCATGGGAAGAGTAAGAAGGCTATTGTCTAGAGTACCTACAATATGAGGAATAAGACCATTTCAAAAGAACTAGTCAAGTTTAAAGGGAAGAAGCCAGTTGAGCTTGAGAAGAAAATGAAAAGGAAGAGTGACAGTCCTAAGGCTCACCTGGGGAGGCATAATGCTCCTAGTGAATTTTTTGATAGCTCTTCAAGTGATGGAGGAAAAAGTGACTCTAAATATGGTCACTATCTTATTTCCCTGGTACCTTACGATGATTCTGATGAGGAGGAGGAGGTAGCTACCCTAATATCAATAAGGACCCCAAGTAGGCATACTTACTATGTTGTTGACAAAGTAGGGTAGTACCTCATTTTCCTTTTGACTTGTTGGTTGGTTTTTTGGTCCTTTATGTTGACTTGGTTCATTTTGGTTGGTTTGTTAGTTTATGTCGTTGGTGTTGATGGCTCCTTTTCCAATTTCGGTATGGATATGCGAGTTTTGATGTTGCAACAACAATGCCTTTTGGAAGGCCTACCAACCTCCTTCAACTGCTTACATGGAGTTTTTTCCTTTTTCTTTCCCTCATTTCACAATGATTAAATGCAACCATTTGAGGAATATCTGAAATGTAGATGAAATTAATTTTGAAATGAAATGTAACTGTAATGAGCCTGATGCTTGTTGCTCCCTTGTTTTATAAAAGGGATTTCAAGGCTCATTACAGAGGATTTGAATTTTGAGTTTCACAATAGTCTAGGTGAGAAGCTTAGCTCAGGAAGAATCATTTTGTAAAAACACTAATGAATAGAATAGTAAACAGTCTAGGGTATGGGTCGTATATGTAATGATCTTAAAATGGTTTTATAGAAGTTGTAGATATGAAAGAAAGTCTTAGTTCTAGAACACATACTCTCCTATGTAAGTCTCTTACAAATTATAAATGAAATTATCAACGGTCTTTTTGTTTATCTTCAGTTGTTTAATTGAATGTGTGGCTAATTTTTGCTTCAATTCAAAGAGTTGATTAAATGCTTGAAAAATTTTGCAGGTTTGTAAGAAAATGTGTAATGCCTCGCCATGTAACCCTAGAGGAAGTTGCAATTAACTACTCAAACATACTAATTTTTTTTTGTTAAAGTACAAATAACATGCAAGTTCACTACCCATTGCCAACAACCTCTAAGGTTACGAGACTGAGATTACTTAAGACCCAAACGAGAAACATGAATTGAAACCATAACATTTAATTACTTAATAAATTAAGAACACATACATTCCATACATGATAAATTACATCAAAGAATAAAGGATACCACATGTTTTCAAATAACATAATTTAACAATAAGATTACAACTCTCATTCCCCGAATGAGGTGAATCCAATAAACATGGTTACATAATACATCTTCCACCTCAATAACAAATGAGGGGTAATTAATTACAAATTCCAGTTGAAATGAATAAAGCATGAAATGAGACTAGATCCCACGAGCTCTCCAACTGGAAATCTCGTCCACACAAACAAGAAGAAAACCCAACGGAGTAAGGTGCACGTTCCACCCAACCATGTGATACCCGAAGGCTCACCCCCCGTGCTAGGAGATAGTAAGAAGGATTCCTAGACAAGACCATCTACCTCTAAACACAGGCTAATACATAACTGAACTGAATCAAATACAAACACAACATCACTTAACACAATGGTTACAATGCTTCCAGATTAAATAATCAATTGCATAACTGATACAAACATACTGCTGACTTAGGAGAAGTGTCATCACACTGTTGCATGGAATATCCTGGTAAGTCTTCCTAGGTCTCGGCCCCCATCTCGGGATATCCTAGAAACCTCTAACGACTCCCGGCCCCTCATGCAAACCAATGCGGAATCAGTTATCTCTCGTAAGGACGAGATAACGATCTTGCCATTCCAGGCCTTCTCGTCCCATCCCAAGTCTATACAAACCCTTGCATCCATGAGCGAGGCAAAATTAATCTTATTAAGTGTTTGATACTACCTAACCTCTAATAAGTTTATTTACGTTATCACTGGATTAACTAACTTACAATGAGTTACCCTAACACCACTTTGTGTGTCGGCCCTCATTGCAAGCCACTCCTCTAAGACAATACGTGGAATAACTCCACAACCCAAGGGTACACAAGTGCGACCTACGGATAATAAATCCCTATCCACGACATAAAGTCAACACATCACGTTCATGATAACCAGGTATATCACTGGATCCATTAAGACACACTACCCAAGGCAATTCAAAGGTTGACTAACACATTACGACAACCCACGAAATTAAATGAAAACCTCATCTGGAAGACTTACATAAACAAACAACTCCATTGCCCAACATCAAGAAAGAGAGAGATATCATGACGAAAGGAAAATCGACAATTCAATAACCTACTTTAGGATTTCCTAAATCCAATTAACTCAATTAACATTACTTGCAAATACTCAACAGTAAATAAAATTACATTTGCAACATTGAGGAATTTAAAACTAATAATTTAATTCCATTTTTCTCAATTATACATAATAATCAAAATAAAATCATTTAATTATAAAATCAACTTTTTTGCATCTATTATAATAAAATAACCATCTTAGGATCAATATATTTAAATATGAATATATTTTAAACATACATATATATAATTGTATAATCAATGTATATACAATTATATATATATATATATATATATATATATATATATTTAAATTTATAAATATTATTTAAATATATATTTCTAAAATCAATTTAAATTCACAATCATTTAAATCAAATCTCATTTTTGCTAATTAAAAACACCAAGAAAATATACACATATATATATTATATATATTAAAATAATATATAAAATATATATATACATATATTTTTAAATTTATAAAACATATATATATATATAATATTATATATTATACAAAATATATATAATATTTATTTATTATTTTTTTTAAATAACACTATTTTAAATATATATAATATTTATATTATATATATTTTTTTTTATTAAAACAAAGTCTGTGGGAAAGAGGGGTTGCCTGCCTACACAGCCTCCCCCTTTTAGGGGTGCGTTGTGTAAAGGCAGGGGTGCTCCACAGCACCTCCCATGGGGGGTGGCTGTGGGGGCAGGGCCCCCAGCCTTCCCCTCTTATTTTTTTTAAATAATTATATATATATATATATTTTTAAATTAACAAAAAAAACATAGAACTCTGTTTTCTGGTAAATGTCAGAACAGAGTTTTTTTTTTGACAGAAAAATTCTCAGCATAACTTCATATATATATATATATGCACATATATAACATATATATATGCATATATATAACATAATATATATATATAAATTCCATTGATTTATAGCTAAATTGGGCAAATTTTCTACAGGAAACTACAATAGAAGAAATTCTTAGATTTTCAAATCCAAACAGAGAGGTTTCTAATTTCTTTTTGTTTTCTTTCCATTTTTCTATTGTTAAAATTGAAAATTTTTGTTGCAAGTTTTTGTTTTTCTACAAAAATCTAAATTCTTTCAAGATTTCAATAGGGTTTTCAAATTTGTTTCCAAACAAGTTTTCAAAATTGAAAATGCAAATTTTCAAAACAATAAACAAGAAAGAACCTGTGAACTGAAGCTTGAAGAAGAAAAGTTGAGCTTCCCTGCAAGATAATTTTTCCAAAGCTCTTCCAAAGTCTTCACCCAAATCCAATAATGCATCCCCAAAACAAGAAAACTTTAATTCCTTTTAACAACAATCCTTTTTTTTTAAATGAAATATCTTCCCCAAATTTAGTCAACTCCCCTAAAATATCCCACAACCACCATAGTTATTTCCCCTCTATCCATTTTGAGGATATTTTTTATTTTTTTAAATTTAAAACCAAATTTCTTTTCAACATGACTTTATTACTTTGTTTTTAAAAAAATTCTATTTCAAAAAGTATATGAAACTTTTAAAATTTTATTTTCAAAAATCATTTAACACTTTTAAATTCCAAAATGAATAACTTAATTCAATTCCACACAATTAATTTAATTAATCAATAAAATAGATCTAATCCAAGATTAGATTATGTTATTAATTAAATTAAATTAATTAATAAATTAAATAACATTTCTAACATTATAACCAGATAAATTTAATAAACAACTTAAATACATAGAGCCATTTATTTACCTTTTCCAACTTGCAATTAAATAAAATCAAGGAGAGATGAACAATCATAGAAGCAACTTAACCCGACTAAAACCTGACGACACACTATGACTAGGGTGATGACTTAGCATGGAAAACCTAGCTACTATCTCTCAATCGAATACCGTTGGCCAATGGACACGCTCCAACCTGTGAAACCAGGTGGAGTCGATGTCTTGTACCTATCAACCTGCGAACAAAGAGTATATCAAACATGCATATATATAACATAATAAAACACACCGTGAAGAGGAAATCTCATAATCGTAGGGCGCTCGCAAGCGAGTGGTACAATCTCGTCCCCTTCACCAATACAGTATTACTAACTGACGAATCTAACATCAATAATATACTCAAAAGCATAAAGCATCATTAGTTTGAACATCTGCTAAGCTAATCCAAAGTATGCCATAATGATAACATCATAGTAAAATACCATCACATCAAAATATAACATTCGCATCGCTTTACAATTAGCAATCAAATAGTAACCAAGTACCATAGACAAAGTATTAACAGAACAAAGCATAAAAAAGACAAAACACTGTCTGATCAAAAGAGCCAAAATGGAGGGGTGCTACATCCTCCCCCCTAGGGTCAGGCTTACTCTTGGAAGCCTGTGAACAAATAGGGATAGAGCTCCCTCATTCTAGCTGCATCTTCCCAAGTGGATGACGTGTCATCCCTAGGATCCCATTGGATCATAACCTGATCAATATCTCGCCCTCGAAGAGCGAGCGTTCTGCGCTCCATTATGGCCATGGGCTCCAAATCCAACTGTCTGTCCTCTACCTGTAATGCATTCCAATCAAGTACATGAGAAATGTCAGTATGGTACGGCTGAAGAACTAAAACATGAAAAACATCATGAATACGTGAGAGACTGGGCGGTAAAGCAAGACAGTAAGCAACTGGACCAATCTTCTCAAGTATCTTGAAAGGTCCAACAAAGCGAGGCGCCAACTTAGAGCCCTTCCCATAACGAATTGGACTCTTTCGCGGACGCACCGGCAAGAAAACTCTATTGCCTAAAAAAAATTGATGATCCACTCTATGCGCATCTGCATACTTCTTCTGCCTATCCTGCACTGCCACCAAGTGCTCTCTAATCCTATCCAACTATTGCTCCATATCCTGGAACATCTCAGGACCCAAAGTTACTTTGTCCTCCATTCAATCCCAAATCAAGGGAGTGCGACATGGTCGCCCATACAATGCCTGGAATGGAGGCATGCCGATAGAACTCTGAAAACCATTATTATATGTGAACTCTACCAAATAGAGATAATCTTCCCATCGCGTATGCTGGTCCATCACATACATACGTAACATGTCCTCGAGGATCTGATTGACCCTCTCGGTCTGTCCATCTGTCTCTGGGTGGTAAGCTGAACTGAAGTTCAACTGTGTCCCCATCGCACACTGTAATGAAGTCCAAAGAGCTGAGGTGAACACTGGATCCCTGTCAAAAATAATCTGACGTGGAATAACATGTAGCCTCATTATGTCCTCCATGAACACTCTGGCTACAGATGATGTAGTATAAGAAAAGCGAATAGGTGAGAAGTGTGCCACCTTCGTCAACCTATCAACTGTCACCATAATCGCATCATGTCGTCTCAAAGAGTTAGGTAAACCAACAATGAAATCCAATGAGATTATATCCCACTTCCACTCAGGTACTAAATGTGGTTGCAAAAGCCCTGTTGGATTCCGGTGTTCCACCTTCACCCGTTGACATTCAAGACATCACGACACATAATCCGCAATATCGTGCTTCATCCTTGGCCAAAAATACAACTGACGCAGATCTGCATACATCTTTTTCACCCCTGGATGGGTTGAATAAGGTGCACGATGTGCTTCAGTCATGACCAAGGTGCGAAGATCACCTGATGAAGGAATGTATATGCGTCTCATGTGCCTCAATATCTCATCTGAATCTAGAGAATATCTTGAATACCTGCCCTCAAGGGGTTTGCCTGCCTCAATCTCTATCCTAACCTCCTGATACCAACTATCCGCTGGAAGGGCAGAAAGAATCTGACTCCGCAAATCTACAACAAGAGTCAACTCAGATATCTCATGTCTTCGCAGAGAAACTCCATCCAACGCCTCTGCCTAGCATTAAGGTTGGGTTGCGTGAAAATATACTGAAGGCTTTTGTGATCATTGTGCAACTCAAACCTATGGCCAAGAAGGGAATGCCTCCATCTCGTTAATGCATGAACAAATGCCGCTAACTCAAGATCATGTGTGGGGTAGTTCAGCTCATGATCCTTGAGCTTCCGTGACTCATATGCAATGACACGACCCTCCTACATCAACACTGCACCTAATCCCTCCAAGGACGCATCTGTACAAACTACAAAGTCCCCAGTTGGATCCGGTATCACAAGTATTGGTGCACTGGTCAACTTCCCCTTAAGATCCTGAAACGCTGCCTCACACTTCTCTGACCACTCAAACCTCTTCCCTTTCCGCTAAAGGGAGGTGATAGGATAGCCTATCCTCAAAAATCCCTGCACAAAACGCCTGTAATAACCCGCTAGCCCCATAAAGCTACGTATCTCTGCCACATTCGTGGGTGCAGGCCAATCTAAGATCGCTTGGATCTTTGTAGGATCCACTGAAATACCTTCCCCTAAGATCACATGACCAAGGTACTGGACCTCAGTCTTGAAGAATTCACACTTCAACAGGTTAGCATAAAGTTGATTATCCCGTAAGCACTGTAATACCTGCCGCAAATGTTCCTCATGCTCTTCCACTGTCCTAGAGTATATCAAAATGTCATCAAGGAACACAAGGACAAATTTGTCTAGGTACGTACGAAATACCCCGTTCATCAGACTCATGAACACAGAGGGTGCATTTGTCAACCCAAATGGTACTACTGTGAACTCATAGTGACCATACCATGTTCAAAACACTGTCGTATGGATGTCTGATTTAAAGATACGAAGCTGATGGTACCCCAACTTAAGAAATCTTTGAAAAGATCGTGGCACCCTTGATCTGATCGAATAGATCATCAATCCTAGGAAGTGGATATCGATTCCTGATGGTCACTTTGTTCAACTTTCGGTAATCAATACATAACTGAAGTGAACCATCCTTCTTCACAAAGATAACTGGTGCTCCCCATGGAGAAACACTAAGGAAAATGAAACCCTTCTCTAACAACTCCTCAAGCTGCAAGTGAAGCTCTTTTAGCTCCTGGGTGGTCATACGATAAGGAGCTCGTGAAATGGGTTTCGATCCAAGTACAAGGTCTATTTTGAAGTCTATATCCCTCTGAGGTGGCATCCCTGGAATCTCATCTGGAAAGACATCGGAATACTCCTGAAGAATGGGGTGACTATCGAGAGAGACTTTCTCTTCTCCACCTCCTAAATCCACATCATCCACTGTAACAGCGAATAACTAGCAACCTTGACACACACACCTTCTCAACTGCATAGCTGAGATGACCCTCAAGGAAATCGGCCTCTGAACTCTCACTATCTCTACTTCTCTTCCAGATGCCTCAATGCATTGAATCGACTTACGTCGACAATCTATGATCGCACTATGCGCCTCTAACCAATCCATCCCTATGACAACGTCATAAGAACCCAATGGAATAACTCAAAAGTCCAATGTAGTATGAAGAGGTCCAACCTCCAATCTACACTCTAGTACAAGGGAATGGGATGCAACTCTCGCACCCGAGGCTAACTCAACCTGCCACCTATCGACTTGCCTTACTGCACCCAGTCTACATCGCGTCATGACGGAAGAAGAAATGAAGGAGTCTGACATTCCAAAATCAAACAAAATGGTAACCGGGTTACCCAACAACATACCATATGTCTCAATGATAGTACTCTAATGCTCTGCCTGGCGGTTATCAACCGCTGCAAAAACACGATGCCCTCGGCTGACATCTCCAACTGTCGGCTCAGATGCCACTGGTCCCTGAGAAAACCTAGATGTGCCCCTGTTGGGACACACTCTAGCTATATGACCATGCTGGCCACATGCAAAGCACCCAGTACCTTTGCCATAGCCCCTTCCTCCAGGTGGTGTGCTAGACTACTGCACACTACCCCTAAAAGTGGACTAAGAACTCTACGCTAGCTTATCAAAGCTGAAGCGTTTCATATGCCTCTAGTTCTTGTCCCCTTGCCTCTGCTGGAAACCTTTACGTTTCCCCTGAGAAACCTGCTGCTGTTGTTGACCACTTTGCGATGGTCCCTGTTGAGCCCTAGAAGGTGCACCTCCCTAAGGCTGACCTCCCTTAGCGCTAGACCCTGCTACCGAACAGCTGCCTATCTAAACACCCATGTGGCCTCCCAATGCCATGGCCAGATTCTCCTCTACCATACATGCTTTTTCCACCACTGCCTCCATGGTCTTGGGTTTGAAAACCCTCACACCTCCACTAAGACGGGTGTTTAAGCCCCTGACAAAATGGTGAACCAACATCCCCTCATTGTCTCCTATCCATGCATATTGTTTGAGTTTGTAGAAGCATCGCTCATACTGCTCAACTGATAAGGCCAACTGACGCAAAGCGTGAAACTCATCGCCTCGACGCTGACGCCAGTGCTCAGATAGGAAACGAGCTCTGAACCGCTCTAGAAAAATCTCCCAAGATACAGAGTTAATGTCAATGTGGAGCTTTTGCTCCTCCAACCTCCACCATGTGGATGCGAACCCTCGCAGATGCATGATAGCACACCGCGCTTTGGTATTGTTGATGTAAGGATCCATCACAAAGCACCTATCCAGGTCTATGAGCCATGTCTCAGCCTCTAACCCAGTGCCCACTCCATCATACAATGGTGGATGTGCCCTGAGTAGATCCCTCATATGGGTCTCTAGTTGAGGTGGAACTTCCCTCTCAGTAAGATTACCCTGAACCATGGCCTGCCTTTGACCACAGAGCGCTAATGCCTCCTCAAGTGCTCTACACGTAGCCTCAATCCTTGGAAGATTCTACTGCTGATCTATACCCCCTGGAACATTCTGTGATGCCTGATGTTCTTCATAATCTGGAATAAGTGGAACATGAGAAGGAGAGTCATGCTGACTCCCATCGCGACTGCCTACACGGCCACGTCCACGCCCTCTACCTCTTACGCGTCTGGGAGGCATAATCCTGCACAGACACATCAAGGTATTAGGCAAGGTACACAACTTAAAACCTACACAACTAAAAGCTTAATGGGTTCATCATAATCCCAGAGTACCCAGTGTTTAAACCTGGGCTCTGATACCATGTGTAAGAAGTTATGTTTTAGACATTGTGAGTTATCATACTACAAAGCATTATGATAATAGTCCACCAATTTATTTTTTAAATGGCTGATATGTTACTGGTTGTTGCATAGGTTTTGGTAAGAAGTTATGTTTTAGACATTGTGAGTTATCATACTGCAAAGCATTATGATAATATTCCACCAATTTCTTTGTTAAATGGCTGATATGTTACTGGTTGTTGCAAATTTGACTCCATTTTCCCAATAGACGAAGCACTGGTCAATCCATTAGATTATCTCAAAGATAAGTGAGCTAGTAATGCACCCGGCTAGGGATTCAAAGTAAGAATAAAAATCATTAAAAATCTTTCAATTATGTAGTATGCATTTAAAGTATCACCTAATTCTTAGTAGATAGATGATAATTTACTCAAAGGTTTGCCAAATATTTAGCGAATTACGTTTATTTGCAATTAATAGGAATTGATCTGTGCATAGAAGTGTTCTCAAATGATTAGATATCACATGAACACAATAAGGAACACCCTCCTAGGTCTCACAGAGCCTAAAGAGTAGGAGTAAGGGCCTTAAAATCCTTATTCATTTGTTGGCCACTAACTTTGAATGTTCTTGAGTATAAGGGTTGGCTGCCCTTTAGAGGAATTCAAGGTTCTATTGGAAAAAAACACCAACACAACAGTATCTAAATTGCTTTTCCAAACCTTATTTAAGTAATCATTGAGGGTGATAGAATTATTTATTTCTTTATAAATGATCTTTGGTTTCACCTCTTTGAGGGGGAGAGCATCCTTCCAAAGGATTTCAATAGGTTTATCAGCCCAATTTCCCATATTAAGCTTAAGAATCCAATCTTTACAGGCTTCATTAATAACATATTAAGTTCTATAATTGGATTGGGGTAACCCAAAGTCCTCTTTTAATTGGTTCCAACCAATTAGGTTTCCATCCTTGATGATGTTGCTAAATGTTTTAATACCAGCCTCATTCCATTTTTTGAAGAATAGTCTTGCAACAGTGCAAGAGGTTTTCCATTATGTTCAAGGTTCCATCATATGGACCTATTAGGATGGATCATATTGTTGTTGGAACCAATTACTAGAGGGCATTAGCAGTTATCCCTAATTGATTCCTAGGCCCTCTAGATACTCTTAAACACCATTGAACTTGCAAACACTATTAGGTGCTTGGTGATGAGAAAATCACTGAAAGGAAGTGATTTCCATGATTTAGCCAACTTTTGAATTTCTTAAGAAATGTTATTTCTGACTAAAAATTTCTAGGGTTCATCCCATTTCAAGAGCTTTGATGACCCACTTGGTAGCAAGAGCTGCCCCAAGCCTTTTAAGGTCTTTGAGGTGAAGGCCCCCATTAGCCTTCTCCAAGCAACACCATTCCCATCTAATCAACTGCATCTTCCTTCTTCCTTTCCCATTTGACCAAAGAAATCCCCTAATCCTCTTTTTAACTTCATTGACCTGATAGCTACTAAAGAACTAAATCGATGCAAAATACAAAGTATGTGAGGACAAGATCTTTTGGCACACTTGAATCCTTCCTGCTAAGGACAAGTAATGCCTATTCCACCCATCCAAATTCCTCTCTATTTTACTTTTTAACCAAAGCCACATATCCTTTAGATTTGGAGAGACAAAGAAGTGGATCCCCAAGTACCTTACTTATTTATGGGGACCACCCCACTGAAGGTGAAAGTTGTGCAACCAATTAGGGGGTGTTTCTAACCACCCCAATAGGATAGAATTAAGTTTAGAGACTCTACATCTAGAGTCCAAATAAAAAAAATAGTTTCTCCATCAAGTTTTTCATATTTTCTTCTTACATTTCTACAAAAATGGTAGTGTCATCAACAAATTGTATATTTAAGAGCTCATTATGATTAGGAAGTATTAGGTCCTTCACCCTGGGCAAACTAAGGCTATCTCTTAGTAGATAATGAAGGGCATCAAAAGCAATTATAGACAAGGCAAGAGCAATGGGACAACCTTTCCTGGTGGACATCTCAAGCTAGAAGACCTTAGATCTAGAACCATTCACCTTGACCTGTGCAGAGACATCCTTAAGAAGAGTATCAATCATGTTGGAGAAAGCCTATGGAAAACCAAATGCCTCAAGAGTCATTTTGAGAAAAGGCCATTCCACCCTATCATAGGCCTTTTCAAAATACAACAACAGTGCAACATTCTAATTTGATCGTTTGGCCCAATCCAACGCCTCCCAACTTGTAATCAAATTCTCAAGTATGTATCTACCTTTGATAAACCCAGTTCGGGTAGAGTTTATGAAATTAGGGAGGACGTAAGACAACCTCAAGGCAAGGGCTTTAGCAAGCACCTTGTATGAGACATTCAACAAGGTGATAGGCCTCCAAATTTTTATTAGCATCTTATCCCCATCTTATAGTAGGAGCTTGATGAGACCTTGGTTGATACTAGCTCCTAAGGAGCCCTTTGAAAGGGCCTCTATGTACACTTGGTGTAAATCCTCACATACCCAATCACTGTAGACCTTATAGAACTCCACAGGGAGCCCATCCACTCCTAGAGACTTATCATTACTCATAGAGTAAAGTGCCTTTTTTATTTCATCTTTATTCAAGGGGGCAACCAACATGTTGGAGTCTTCCTAGGAGATTTTAGGAGGAATGAGAACTTTGATCCTACTTCTATCCTCACTTCCACCCCCCCCCCCACATCTTCAGACTTGAACAAATCCTTATAGAAATGATAAAATTGTCTCAAGATCTCTTCTTGATTTGCTACAATAACACCATTGTGACAAATCTGATCTATTTGTTCCCTCATACCTTTGTCCTTTAAATAATTGAAGAAAAACTCAAAACCTTTATCACCATTATCTATCCAATTGAGCTTGGATCTTATCTTTACTCCACTAATTTTCCTTGCTTGGAGTTTCCTCAGTGAGTTTTTAGCTTTACTTAGTTTTTATACAACACATCACTATTTGGTTCCTCTTGAATCCTAGTTTCAGCTTCTAGCAGTTCATTCTGGAGACAATTCTCCTCCCACCTTTGGTCCATTACCTTCTTTTTACCAATAGTCTAAAATATTATTCTCCAACCAACCACATTCTTATTCAATCTCTCAATTAGGTTGTCACCACTTAGTAACCACTTATTGATTCCCCTTAATGTGCTTAGAACCTCAATGAAGTCCTTATCTCTCAACAAGCTAGCATTAAAAATGAAGTTGTCCTTGGATTTGGGGCATATCTTCACCCCATTATTGAAGGTTATTTTAGCCTTGACCAAATGATGGTTAGATAGAGTATAGGGGTAGACCAACACCTTGTAGAAATCATTAATGAGCTCACAATTGAAGTAGTCTCTATTGGCATAGAATCTATCTAGTTGACAATAAATCATTTCCCCCCCCCTTCTGGGCATTGCACCAAGTGTACCACACACTGTTGCATTCATTCTTCTTGTCCTCCAAAGGGTCAATAATATTAATCTTGTTTTTTAATCTACACCACTAGTGCTTTTCATTCCCCTTCCAGTCCATGTTGATGCCACCTTTTTTGTCTTCTTTACTCTCAATCATATTAAAATAACCCCTAGGATCCAGGGCACATTCGAGAGAGAGGAGAGCTGAGATCCATTTCCAAAGCTCTATTCTCCCTAAGTACTCATTAGGAGCATAAATTGAACAAATTCCAAATGAACTACCTCCTCTCTCAAAGGTAGCCCACACTACCCTATTGCAGGGGGATACCCTTGTATTCATTAATTAAGGCTTCCATTTATTGGTCATCATAATAGCCACACCTCCCTTGCGTTTCCCATGTTTAGAAACAAAATGACCAGAGTCACTCCACACAAACCTCATATTAGTTTCTAGAGTGAAACCAACTGCCTTGAATTCTTGTAGAAGGACAAAGTCCTTATTTTTTACCAAATTAAGGAATCTCCTAACCACATATTCCTATCCAGGGATTCCAACCCCCTAACATTCCAAGAGGTATAGTTAATCTTCATTGATAACACTATTTGTGTTGGTCTCTTTGCTATTCCTAAATAACTCAAAGTATTTAGGTGCCTTTTTCTTTAGTTTCAACTCTCTTAGGGGAAGGGACATACACCACTATACTTGTCTTCTTCCTCTTTCCCTTGATTATTCCCAAACTATTTTTGTTGATGGTTATAAAACTTTATTTTTTGCACCCTCTTTTCTTTGGTTTTTTATGAAGGGTAAGGATATCATCCTTTCTTGGCTCTTTTTCACCCTCCAACTTGGAGTTCTCCACCACCAAGAAGTTTTTTGGTTTATTGACATTAGTTTCTTGAGGCCTCCACTCATCCTCTAGGGGTTTGCTCATCATCATCGCACCCACTAGGGACTGTAAGTTCAATGGTGAGGCTTGGTTTATCTGTTATCTTATCAGAGGAGCCATTCTTATCCACCGACCATCTTCTAACCAATTCGGTTAGAGAGTCAAGGGATTCATCCAAGTGTGAGGTGGGAGAAACACCACAACCCATTGAATCATGAATAATTGATTCCCCGCTTTTCTTATGGATAACATTGTTTTGAATAGCAATATTTGGAAGGTTGTTATTGGTGCCATCTTTATTTATGCTAAAATGGTTATATTTTTTGCTCTTTTCTTTAGGAAGGGGCACATTTTAACAATTGCAACCCTCTCACTGGTTAAGAGACTATCTCCACCCTCAACACCAAGGCTATCCTAAGAGGGCAGGATTGAAACCTCCACTCCACCCAGCTCTCTAGCTTCAAAAGTGGAGACCATTTGTTGAACCAGGGAAGGGATTTTGCCAATATTAGCATCACTTTGGGGGTTACTAATGATGGTATCTTCATCGACTTGGACCCCATTTACATAGGTTTTAATGATTTCATTTTTTCTATTAGATTTATTGCCATTACCTTTACTTTTAATTTTTTCCAACGCCAATTGCTGACAGTTCTTTTTGGTGGGGGCAGAGCCCTCTCTCACTTTAGTGGAAACTGATATCAAAGCATAGGGGGGAGGATTGGGGGTAGAGTTGGGTGGAGGGAAAGAGAACTGCTGGGAAGAAAGGGGGGTGGCCGAAAGCAATGGTTCAAAGCAATTGCTAGTTGAGACACTCAGCTGGGTCACAAGGGAGCCGGGGACACTATCAGCAGGGCCAAGGGCAAGGGACAAAGAGTAGGCCATAATTTGAGGGTCGGTGGCCAAAGACAAAGGAGTGGACTATAAGGAAACTTGCAGCCATCTAATGACAATTTCCACATCACCCAAAAGAGATATTCGTGCAAATAAGTACTCAAAATCCATATGCAAGAGAATATACAACATACCCATCAAATATGACACAAGATATACCTTGGGAAAAACCTAGCCTCCAAAAGCATCCATACTCCATCATATTATTTAGCCATGAAGTAAATACAAGAGTTATAATGAACACTTCTAAAGCATCAAGCCCTTCAATGCATTCCCATGTGTCCAAGCATGAATCCACACATCCCATGCTATGCTTCACAAATGCACTCCTCAAGAAGACTCAATAATGAAAGCCAAACCACTCAACCCAACCTAAACCACTACACATGTGTTTGCTTTTATAGACACAAGCTCACACAAAATACAACTAGTGGTAAGGTGAAACCACATACCGCAAAACCATGTGAATACAAAACCACTAACCCCTTATTTAATATTTTCCCAATATTAAATTATTATCACATGTCTCCCACACATTAAATAATAATACAATGTTACAATACAACATCAAGTGGTCCCCAAATAATTACCTAGTGTGATTAACCACACCACCAAGGTGTATCACAACTAAATAATTATTTAATTATAACATTATAATAAATAAATTTATGCAATGGTGTACAAAACCATATCCCAACATTCTCCCACTTGTATACATTGCATAAGGGATCAATACATTAAATACATCATCATAGCCATACATGAAACCATATGAATCTCTAACATGCTCTCATGCTCCATCAAGATACCTGCAATAAGAACAAAGTGACCACCATCTCAAGAAAGGACTCCTTTCATCCTCCAATGTGTCGACTATGGAAGAAAAGGAACATGCCAAGGTGAAGATGCACCAATCCATGAGCACAATCATCAAATCCAAGTGATACCAAAGGCTCCAACCAAGTTTTTGTTAGTTGAAAAACCCACATGATAAAAAATAACATCCACAACACATGTTAATACATCCAACCATCCATACCTTCAAGGTATCAATACATTAGCAAACTTGTGCCAAGAACATATGCAACTTGTAAATTGCAACAACAAGCTCCCTGTATAAAACCTATCAATGAAGAGCATGCATATCTAGGAACTCCCATTGCATAGGTAATGTCAAAGCATATCAATTCTACCAATCGACACTATACATCAAGGTGTGATAAGTAAATCAAAGCATGAAGTGCCAAGACACAATAACAATGATCCACACATACAACCCAAAGAGCTGCATAATCTCTCACAACATGTTGCCACCATCCTCCCCCAATCACATGAACATGAACATCCAAGAAGGAACCATGAAGAGAGAAACCTATAAACCATAATGTCCTTCTACCAACACCTCAAAAGTGTGTTGTTGTGTCAAGTATGATCTCCTAACAACCCCAAATGAAAAGCCTCAACAACATCCATAACACTCAATCCCATAGATCAAGTATGACATATGAATCGATATAATAATGCCAACATGGATGTAAGCCTCTCTAATCAAGAATATAAAACTCAAAGTAACCATCCCCAATACTAGAAATCAGCCCATAAAACCATCTCCTAACAATCCTCATCAAAGAATGATACCATGAACTCAAATGCACAAGGAGATAACCATGCCATAACATCCCTCAAAATGAATCTTCTAGAACTAACTATCCAGAGCTCAAGATCCATATCTATAAAATATAAAAACATATAAACTCATTATAAACCAATCCTTAAATGAGTTTCCATAATCAATCACCATGAATCAACTCAGTACCATGAGAAATCAAAGCATGAAACATAACACATTTGAAATATATAATGGGAAAATACCTCTCAAATAATAAAATGTCAAGTAGACCAAGAGTGGGCAATGAGAATTCTCCTCCAAGATAACCAAGTCATCATGACTCACTCCAAGAACAATCTTCTCTATTGGTCCAACATGAACTCACATCCATATCCAGGTGAAAGTACCTCAGTCTTCCTATTGAATCCTCTAAAGAGTAACTATCTCAAGCAAGTGTCTCTAATCACAAGAGAGCTCCAACCATCACATAAGTCTCCAAGTATCCATGAGTACCTCTGAACAAATCAATCCATGCCAAAATTCAAATGCAACATAGCACAGTCATGAAGTAATCAAACAAATGATCAATGTACTCAATACAAAGAGAACCACACATGATCAATGTCAAAGCTCCAATCATGAATCGGGAACATAAAAATGACAACATGATCTAACAATCTCCTCCTAGGAGATCACATGCATCAAAACATATATACATCTTGGTCTCAAGAGAATAAGTATCATCCCAAACTCTAAGTGCACATTAAGAGTAAACCATGACATAATAGCAAACACTCTAAACCAAGAAAACATATCCTCAATCACATGAAGATAATCATACCAATGATGCATCCGCGTCACTGCCAACAACTCCCACTGAACTGTGATACAAGCTACACATGGCATCATGACAACCATCCTCTCCACAAAGATCATCCAAGTATGCACACACTCAACTGCAATATCAGTAACATACAAGTGAAACTAAGATCTCTAAGACAAAAAGAAACACACAACCACTTGTTGCCCTCCTATAATGATCTTAATAACTAAGCCTTTACATACATGATTCAGATAGTGGACATCTAACCTGAATAGCCATTTCAACCATTGTGAAGGTGCATTTAACTTGTTGCCCTCCTATAATGATCTTAATAACTAAGCCTTTACATACATGATTCAACGATTGGACATCTAACCTGAATAGCCATTTCAACCATTGTGAAGGTGCATTTAACTTGTCAACCTAGGGACGTGAACTTGAAATAGGTCAGCACAATATGTGCACTAGGAACTCAAAGTAGTCATTCTATTCTACAGCTAAGGAACACACAATATTGGAAGTAAATTGCTTGAAAAGGAATGAAACAAATGTTGAACATCATTCAATGACTATGCTAATTAGAAATGCATAACAAGAATGAAAATTTGAGCAACAAACAGGACACTGCTCTGTCTGCTTTGGCTGTAGGAACAATCACAAAATGAAATTCTAGTGGTTGCAAGAACAGTCGGTGTCAAACTTCTAAGTACTAAACAACAAGTAATACTAAACTAATGCTAAACTAAGAAGATGGATTACTCACCAAGTGGGCCCCCTTGGATAAGTATCCTCTAAAACTAATAAAGACTCAGATGCTCGAACTCAAAACTTTATTTTATTCATTGTGAATCATGAGTACAAAAGAGTAATGTGTTTGTATTACTAAAAACTAGAGAGTGCAAGTACAATATCAAATCATGCAACCTCTTGAAGGAGCATCAAATTATTATTTATACTAACAACTAAACGAGGCAATCAACTCCACGACCGGGAGGACACCATTTAGGGAAAACAAAGGAAATGGAGCGATGGCGGTTACACGTGCATGAAATTTGGTCAGACATGCAGGTCCAAATGCAGATTCAGCTCAGCAATAATGCCTGTGCATGCTTGATCATTAAAGTCCACTACAACGCGGTTACATTCAGTTGCATGAAGAATCTTTTGTCGTCGGCTGCCTTTGACTTGGAGTGATTCCTTTGTTGGACGTTATGGTGCATGCCCAACTGGCGGTGTCTTCCTCAATTTGGCATATTAAATCTGCATGGCAAGGTCAGTTCGCATAATAACTGCACATCTATAACCACTCTAAGGAACATTCATTAACCACATGCAAAATCAATATAGATAATCCACATATTATGCCAAATGTCATTACAACTTGCAAAGATAGGATTAAGTCCAATGTCAATAGTTTGAGGGAAATATTATGAAAATGCCGACATTTAACATTAAAGTCCATGACATATACCAACAAATAAACTATAGATTCTACCCAAAATTGGACCAAAAACTACGCTCATCACTCCCCCAACCTAACGCTTTGTTGGTCCTCCAGCAGGGGAAGGGTTGTTTTTCTACTTGGTCAAAACTCTGAAATTTGCAACTGATAGTTGTCCAACATCAATGGTTGCAGTGCATGAATTAAGATACCAATAGAATCCTCCCAATCTTTCAAATCTATTCTATCTCTGCCTTTCTACAACAATGTCAAGCTGGTAGAATCTAAA
This sequence comes from Sequoia sempervirens, assembly GCA_007258455.2. Classification (NCBI taxonomy): domain Eukaryota; kingdom Viridiplantae; phylum Streptophyta; class Pinopsida; order Cupressales; family Cupressaceae; genus Sequoia; species Sequoia sempervirens. Next base: position 28,498 of record VDFB02256637.1, on the reverse strand, counting down.
GTTTGGCACGGGCCACATGAGCATGGGGCTGGAAAGTTAGGGGAAGCCAAGACCGCCCCTAAGTTCTACCAATCTAAATATACCTATCAATCCTCTTTAGTGTTGCAGCATAATTGTGGATGGAATGAGGCTCAACCTGCTTCAACTTATTAGATAGACTTACATCTTTGTGATAGACATATTCCCATAGATTCATCCTTTGTTGTTGTCTTTACCTCATACTCATTGTAAACTGCCTCAATCCAAGGCATAATCTTGTTTCCATAACTAGGTATGAGAAGCATTTTGTGCCATTCTCTGTAAATATCCCTTGGGTTGCTTGATTCAGCTCTAACAGGCAAAGGGATATCAAACTCCAATTGCTTATAAGCTCCATGTTGTTGTCCCCAACTATTATCATTTTGTACCCAAGACATAAATTCCCTCAATTGGACATCCCCAACATATAATAACGGGTTCCAATCATGGTCTTGAGTTACAACAAAATTATGCAAATAAAGCTCACACAACAAATTCTTCATTTCAGGGAGGCAATTCTATAAGCATTGAAAAATTCCATAGGGGTGTCAATAGAAGGATTCAAACCTAAGGCAATCCTTGTCAACTTAAAAGAGAGATACTTCTCTTTCAAGAGCAGAGCATAGACCCTTAGAGGGGTCCTGCATTCTAAAATTTGTGGTGCCAAAGCTACCATATCATCCACCCTCGGCTTCAGGGTGGCAATTTCTACATCTTTATCTTCTATCTCTTCATCCTTCTTTTGAATTTCCTCCTTCAATTTTCAATTTTCCTTTCTCCATTCTTCCCCCCTTCTTTGTATTTCTCTCCATAAATTCAAAATTCCTGCATGTACTATAAAACTAGGAGGATTATGAATGCCTATCAGTCTTTTTTGTTGATGGTGGCTCCTCATATGGCACTATCTGCATGGACTCAAGCTGTCCAGTTATCTCTGGCTGTAGGGGTACTATTTCTTCTTTCGCCTTTTGCTACAGGGACTCTCGTTCTTGTTCTTGTTATGGCTGCAGGAACTCATGCTCTTGTTTTGGTTGTTGCTGCAGAACATCCTGCTGCAGGACTTCTTGATGCAAGACTTCTTGCTCATGCTACAGGAAGTCCTGACTTTCCTCAAACTCTTCTGTAATGTTAGCAAGATTGGCCAGTGTTATATTTGGTGCTCTCCCAAATATATCTTCTTCTTTGACATTCTCCTGCCCCATTGGAGCTTCAGGGTCCTCGTGTGATATCTCACCAGGCTTAGGGATTTATTGTGGAGGCGTACCAATCACAAGCCCAGTTGGTCTTGATTTCTTGGGAGGTTTCTCACACTTTCCTTTGGCTACATGATGAATAGTGTCAACCTTCCTCTTTTTAGAACTTGGCACCTTTCTTTCTACAGGTTGTGTTTTGGCCTTTCCTTTTCTCATTTTTACTTCTCTCTTTTGTGCCCTAGTTTTCATCAGGATTTCAAGTGGAATGTCATCATTAGAATCAGAGGAATAATTTTCTTTTTTTGAGTGCTTTGTTCCAGAAGAACTAATTTCTATGGTTTCTTCTGCTGAAGGAGGATTCACATAAGAGCTAGCACCAGAGGTTGAAGCATCAAGAGGGGCTTCAGTCGTGCTCAATCTCCTGCTAGACCTATGGGGTTGAGGTAAAGCCCTAGGTTGCAAGTGCTCAGGTCTAATTTGATCAACATTTATAAATTCTTCCCAGGTTATTGCAGATACATCATGCATAAACTTTTCAACCAACAATTTAATCAGACAATGGTGGGAAATAGAATTATCCCTACCTTTTTGGGTCTAGGTCACCATGATTGAGAGAAGATAGTATAGCATGTTGGGCACATTCATCCTCATTTTGTGCCTCATGTGATTCAAAAGATTGAAGTGTACGAAATGCAAATTTGACTGGCAACCCTTATAGGTGATGTATTTGATAACGTAAACGACTATCTACTTCCATGGTTCAGGCAAATACATTCTCTTTGCACCCTGTTTATCAATGCTCAATGGGGGGTCATTCAGCTCTGTAAATTTGGCTTTGGTTGATCTGGTGTCTCTGGAGGTAGGGTAATTTTTGCCATCAGCTGGTAACCCTACGACCTCTGTAATTCTTTCCTTAGTTGCCAGAACAATCAACCCTTTTACTGTGGCTTTCCCTTCAGAAAATGTCTGGGTGAACTCAAGAGCAATGTTTTCATCAAAGCCATCCAACTTCAGGAAGTAGTTTGACCATCCACAGTTCCTAAATTCAACGAGGCATTGTGCATCCTGCAATAAAATGTCATGCATCGTGGGTTCATTTCGAATTATCCCACCTCCCATTGTCTGCAATCAAACAAATGCTCTACAACTTCTTTCCTGCAATTCCCGTCTAAAAATCAAGTTCACTTTCCTGTAGTACCTACTAAATTTCTAGTGTCAATATCGACTGAATTTTATTTTCTTTGTTTCACCTTTTTTCTTGCAACTCAAGATTACGACAGGGGCAATAATGGCAAGAAAAGGAGTGATAAAAGGGGAATTATGATGGGAAGAAATGGCAGTTGCAGTTAATGTCACTTCACACATGCAATCCGTCCTCTCACTCAGATTTCAAATCAACTCATTTTAAATTTTTTGACGTAGCCTAGCATAAATTGACACATGGGCAATATATTTGCATCATTTTCTTTCCCCTCCCCCCAACCTAAATTTGGACATGTGTCCACACATGCGAGATGGGAGTAGTGATTTGACAAGGAATGATGGCATTTTATGTAAACTTCTATACTAACGTATAGTGATTAAATGAACGCACTTAAAAGATGATTAAAGATAGCAATTAATGCGCACATACCTGAATGTGTGAAAGATTTGCTGCAAAGATCATGGAGAAAGTACCGTTCACCTTGTGGGAATAAATTAAGCAATTAATGAAAATGAAGTGGAGTGAGGTGAGGTGGAATGAAGTGATGGAATAGATAGAAAGGTGGTAATGGATGGGTGGATGGGCTGATGGGTGAAGAAATGGACTTCCATGTAAGTAAAATATTTATTATGAGAGAGTACATACCTTAATTAGCCAGAAGGAGGGATGCTAGGTCCATTCCCTTCGGTTGCAGGAAGCTCGGGTGCTGAATGCTAGGTGAATTGTTGCAGGAACTCTTCTTTGGAAACTGGCTTGTGATATAGTCTAAGGCAATGACCATTGACAAGTAGTTTGAACCTGACAGGGTCAATGGTAGTAAGCTAAATAGTTCCATTAGGAAAGACCTTAGCAACTTCATATGGTCCTAGCCACCTTGTCTACAATTTTCCTGCATTGTCCTAGTATCTTGAGTCATAGAGCAAGGCCTAATCTCTTCATTGGAATTTCTTGTCCTTGATAAATTTGTCATCCCACTTGATCCTTTGATTCTGCACCACTTTTATATGCTGCAAGGTTGCTCTTCTTATCTCATCCAAAGCGTTTAGTTGTATGATTCTTTCTCTTTGTGCCTCATAAATATCCATCGCCAAATCTACTACAGTCTGCAGAGTCTTATATTCAAATTCAACTAACATCATAGTTGTCCTTCCATACAACAACTCAAATGGGGTGAAGCCTGTAGTTGTTTTCTAGGTTGTCTTATCGGCCCAAACAACTTCTAGTAATCTATTTGTCCAATCCTTTCTATGAACAACTACGTTTTTAATCAAAATGGTTTCAATCTCTTTGTTGGTCACCTCAACTTGGCCATTAGCCTGTGGATGGTAAGGAGTAGACTTCCTGCGCCTTATGTTGTACTTATTAACTAGTGTTGCAACAAGGGTTTATGTGAATTGTGCCCCTTGATCGGTCACTATTTCTCTTGGGACTCCATATCTTGTGAAAATATCCTCATAAAGAAATTATGCAACCTTGTTATCCCTTGCATGCTTCATGGCCTTAACTTCTACCCATTTTGTCACATAATTAGTGCATACCGATATATAAGACTTACCATTTGATGGAGGGTCAATAGGTCCCACAAAATCCAATCCCCACTTGTCAAGGGAGTGATTACTACCTGAGGGTATAATAACATCTCATCAGACCTGGTTGGTCTGCCCATTCTTTGAAATCTATCACATTTTCTAGTATACCTTCCTGCATCCTTGTGGAGTGTTGGCCAGTAATATTTTGTGTTCAAAACCTTCATTGTTGTCCTCTTGGTTGCAAAGTGTCCTCCACATGGTTCGTTGTGGCATGCATGCAAAATTTCATATGTCTTGTCTTCTCTCACACACCTCCTCATGACATGGTCAAGTCCAGTATAAAATAAACATCCAACGATCCAAGAGAAAGGAAAAGATTTTTCAATGAGTGCCCTTTTCTCTTTTGGAGAGAAGTGAGAAGGAATTCTACCTGTGACCAAGTAATTGGCTACGTCAGCATACCAGGGTGTTTGTACATTGAGGGAGAATAGATGCCCATTAGGTAAAGAGTCATCTATGGGCATATTATCTTCTAATGTAGTTAGCCTTGAAATAAAATCTGCAACAACATTGGCCTTCCCTGGCTTATCCACAATGGTTATATCAAACTCTTGCATCAACAATAACCATCTTGCCAATCTTCTTGTGATCAAAGGTTTATTCAAGAGATATCTAATGGCTACATGATCAGTGTGCACAAAGATTTGGTATCCTGTTATGTAATGTCTGAATTTTTTTAGTGCATATATTACTGCCAACATTTCTTTTTCTGTCACTATATAATTGAATTCAGCTCCTTGTAGATTTTTGCTGACAAAGTAAATGGCATTTTCAATAACTCCCTCTTTTTGTCCTAAGACTGTTCCTATGACATAATTTGATGCATCAATATGGATGTGGAAAGGAAGCTCCCAATTAGGCCCTTTGAGTACAAGAGCATGAGTCAAAACCGCCTTCAAGTCAGAAAATGCCTTGTCACAGGCTTCAGTCCAGTGAAATTCATCTTTAGTGAGAAGAGTGTACAATGGTGCTGCTACCTTGCTGAAATCCTTGATGAAATGTCTATAATATCCTGCATGACCCAAAAAACTCCTACCATCTTTTTGTTTTGCAGGTGTGGGTAGATTTGTGATTACCTCAATCTTTGCAGGATCTACTTGAATTCCCCTATGGGAGATGTAGTGGCCAAGAACTACATCTTCCTGCATCATCATGAAGCACTTTTCACTGTTTAAGGACAAGTTTTGGTCTTCACATCTCTGCAGGACCTTTATGAGATTTTCCAATGCTTGATTAAAATCAACACCTTAAGTGGTAAAGTCATCCATATAAATTTTCATGCAATCATGAGAAATGTCTGAGAAGATGCTAATGACTGCCCTCTTAAAAGTTGCAGGTGCATTGCATAAGCGAAATGGGAGCACCGAATAAGCATAGGTCCCCCATGGATAGGTAAATGTAGTCTTCTCCTAGCCCTCTGGTGCAATTTGGACATGGTTGTAGCCACTGAATCCATCTAGAAAAGAAAAGTATTGCTTTCTTGCAAGTGAGTCCAAAACTTGATCAATGAAGGGTAAAGGAAAGTGGTCCTTCTTGGTGGCAACATTAAGTTCCCTATAATCAACACAAACTTGCCATTTCCCTCCCTTCTTGGGCACAATCACTAATGGAGACACCCACTGACTATCTGAAATGGGGTAGATAAATCCTGCATCTAATAATTTCTGCAGTTCTCCTTACACAATCTCTCTTAGTGCAGGGTTAATTCTTCTCTGTGGCTGTCTAACTGGGGTGCAATCATCTTTGATGTAAATTCTGTGTGTACAAAGCTTAGGATCCAATCCCTTCATATCATGATAATCCCATGCAAATGCATGATGATGGGTCCTTAATAGGTTTGTCAATAATAATTGTTGTTCTTCATTCAATTTACCATTAACATTCAAATATTTTCCTTCTGACACTTGTACTTGTGCAGTTAACTTTATCATGGCTACTTCATTAACAAATGGTACCTTTAGTTCATATGGCAACAATGTATGGGACATACCTGTTGCTGCAGTAAGTCTGTCTGTAGGAACGGTGGTTGCATGAAGAACATCTGTAGGAACAGTGGTTGCAGGAAGGGTGGCTACAGGAAGAACATCTGTAGGAACAATGGCTGCAGGAAGGGCAGGCATAAGTGTCTTGATTGGAGTAGAAGAATGAGAAGATGATGCTTCCTCCACTTCACAATGGTTCTAAATGATATTAGCTAATACTTCATCCTCATCTTGGAGCTGCATGAAAGAGCTTCTACCTAACATCATAAGTTGTGCCAAAAATTTAACTTCCTCGGCCTCTTCACCAACATGTGGCCATACGAGATTATTTGCATCATGAGATGGATGAGCAGGCGGATAGAGAACAAAATTTTTAGTGCTCCTCCAATTTGAAATGGTCATGTCACATGACCGACATCCAATGTATGCATTTGTAGTTGCTAACCATGGCCTTCCAAGAATAATGAGATACTCGCCTAGTGTAGCTTTAGGAGAGAGAATCATTAAGTCTGTTGGGTACTCCTAGGAGTCTAGAACTACCACAAGATCCTCCACTACACCATCGGGCTTAAGAGTAGAGCTATCAACAAGCTACAAGACAGTAGGAGTGGACCTCATGCTTGCAATATTTAATTGTTGTAGGATGTCTTTGGTCATTACATTTATTGCTGCCCCTAAATCAATTAGAGCATTCTTTACTTGGACCTTGTTTATAACAACTACTACCACAAGATTGTCTGGGTCATTATACTTGGGAATAGTCACTTTTCCTAGCATGATGTCAGCTAGTTGTCCCACCACATGAACTGTAGTTGGGTCCTTCTTTTTCCTACCTGGCTTCTTAATACATGCCTCCTTGATTGCATTGCCATAGATTGGAACATCCTTTATGGCCTGAAATAGAGGTTTCTGGACACATATATGCTTCAGCTGATCCAAGCTATCAAAATTTGTATCCTCCTTTTCTTCCTTCTTCTTGGCAACTTCCAATCTCTGAGGAAATGGTGGCTCTTGTTCAGTCTACTTGATTTGGACTGGTTCAGGATTTTTAGGTACACTAGGTTGAATGGGATCATTCAGAGGTTCCTCTTCCTCTTCCACAGGGAGCTCAATGATAATGGGCTTGGAAGGGGTCAGTAGAGTAGTACCTGAATGCAAGTGGATATCACTTACACTCATAGCATATGCAGGGAATTGATTTGAATCAACAAAGTATGTAAGCTGCTACTGTGGTTTGTTATTTAGATTGGGTGTGGGCTGAGGTAGTAGTTGAGTAGGTTTAGGTGCATTTGAACTGAGATTAGAAGGTGGAGGAAGTATAGCAGGCTGCTAGGGCTGAGAAGGTGGTTGTATGTAACTGGTTGTCTAAGTAGGCCATTGTTGCCCTCCTCTCCATTGATTCATTTGCTGCCAATTTCCTGGAGGTGGCTACTAATTTCCTTGAAATTGTTGTTGATTCCCCTGAGGTTGCTACCACTAGGGTGGAGAACTCTTATGACTGGGCCAAGCATTTGGAGGGTTACTCCAAGGATGCAATGGATATCCTCCATAACTAGGTGGATATGGGGGCTACCATTGGTTACCAGAGGAATAGGAATTGAAATATGGCCCAGCATAGGATAGTGGATCCAGTGGCATAACTTGTCTTGGAGCTCAAGACTTCCTTTGTGCAACATAGTAGACTTGGTCTTCTTCAATCTGTATTGGCTTGAACTTAGGTGGAACTTGATTTCTCTCAAGATTAGCTACCATTTTACATCTGCAGTCCTTCTTTTGTCTGCAGTGGGGGTAATACTTTGTCAACATTTCCTCTACCTCCTCTTGCTTCTTCTTGGCCTGAAGTGTATCTAGCTGAGGAGCTAGATTATTGATAATGTCTTTGCTTGAAGTTTGCAGGCAAATGAGTAATCTCCATTCTTGAGACTCCACTGGTAGTTGACTTACCCAGGGAAGATTGGTAAGCTCTCCCTTTCCTTGAAGCTTCCTTGGAGTAGTTCTGACATATTTTTTTGATATCTTCCCAAGGAACTTGGGAAATATCTCCTCCTGCCATGAGGTCCAAGGCATCAATGCAGCTATCATTGATTCCTCTTAGGAAAAACAACTTCTGTGAGTCTTGATTAAGGGTATGGTGTGGAGATTTTTGTAGGCAAAACAAAAACCTTGCAATGTAGTCTTTCAGGCTCCCATTTTCCTTTTGCTGCATCCTAAAAATGTCACCTCCTCTCATGTCACTTCCTCTGCAATATTCCTTGTATTTCTCGAGGAATTTTGTCTTCGTGTCTTCCTAAGTTTCCACAATACTTCTACCTAGGCTCATGAACCATCTTAATGCAACCTCTTTCAAAGTGGTAGGAAATAGCTTAAGCCTATGGGCATCAATAGTATAATCATAACTCCTGCAGAGTATGTTAAACTCAAATAAAAAGGTATCAAGATCTTCTATGACAAGTCCATAAAACTTTGGGAGTGCTGAGGAAAGAATGTTCTTAATGTTGTCAACTTCGTTCTAATGGGAAATGGGGAAAGGAAAAGCTGGTTGGTTAGGTTTGTTCCTATTTGCATCACCCATGCCTGCTTGATGTTGTCCCAAAGCAAAGGGGTTCTCAAGCTGATTTTGATCTTTAGAGGAGACTTCAGAACTAGTCAAATTAGGATATGCATCAACAAAGGGGTGTGGATCTTCTTCTTCTTCTTCTTCTTCTTCTTCTAGTAGATTCTGATAGTCAACTAGCTAGAATGGATTAGGATTGTTAGGAAGGAATCTCCCATAAGCATCACTTCTCCTTCCTCTATGCATGCGGTATCACTCACTATTAGTCAACTTACACAAAGAATTGGTAAAGAATAAGGGGGGTCATTACTTCCTAAATGAGGATATGCTAAGAACAACTTCCAGAAACACTACAGCAAGAAAAACTACCAATGACTCCAAAAGACTCCCTAGTTTGACACCATCCTTGACAACGAGGCCAAAAATTTTGGCCTCCTCTAACGATCTTAATAACTAAGCCTTTACAGACATGATTCAGAGATTGGACATCTAACATGAATAGCCATTTCAACCATCATGAAGATGCATTTAACTTGTCAACCCAAGGATGTGAACTTGAAATGGGTCAGCACAGTATGTGCACTAGGAACTCAAAGTAGCCATTCTATTCTACAACTAAGGAACACACAATACTGAAAGTAAATTGCTTGAAAAGGAATGAAACAAATGTTGAACATCAATAAATGACTATGCTAATCAGAAATGCATAACAAAAATGAAAATATGAGCAACAAACAGGACACTGCTCTGTCTGCTTTGGCTGCAGGAACAGTCACAAAATGAAATTCTAGTGGCTGCAGTAACAGTCAGTGCCAAATTTCTAACTAAGTACTAAACAACGAGTAATACTAAACTAATGCTAAACTAAGTAGACAGATTACTCACCAAGTGGGCCCCCTTGGATAAGTATCCTCTAAAACTAATGAAGGCTCAGATGCTTGAATTCATAACTTTATTTTATTCACTGTGAATCATGAGTACAAAAGAGTAATGTATCTGTATTACTAAAAACTGGAGAGTGCAAGTACAATATCAAATCGTGCAACCTCCTAAAGAAGGAGTATCAAATTATTATTTATACTAACAGCTAAACAAGGCAGTCAACTCCATGATTGAGAGGATTCCATTTAGGAAAAACAGAGGAAATGGAGTGATGGTGATTACACGTGCATGAAATCTAGTCAGACATGCAGGTCCAAACGTAGATTCAGCTTAGCAGTAATGCCCGTGCATGCTCAATCATTAAAGTCCACTACAAGGTGGTTACGTTCAGTTGCATGAAGAATCTTCTACCGTCGGTTGCCTTTGACTTGGAGCGATTCCTTTGTTGGACGTTATGGTGCATGCCCAGCTGGCAGTGTCTTCCTCAACTTGGCGTATTAAATCTACATGGCAAGGTCAATACACATAATAACTGCATATCTATAACCACTCTAAAGAACATTCATTAACCACATATTATGCCAAATGTCATTAAAGCTTGCAGAGATAGGATTAAGTCCAATGTCAATAGTTTGAGGGAAATATTATGAAAATACCGACATTTAACATTAAATTCAATGACATCTACCAATAAATAAACTATAGATTCTACCCAAAATTGGACCAAAAACTAGGCTCATCACCACCAATAAACCAACATATCCATCACTGCCAAACCATCACTGTCAAAAGCTCCCACTGAAAGTGTATAATCAATGAATGTAACCAACTATCATGACATTGTGATATCCATCTCCTCAATACAGATCAACCAAGAGTGCCGTCACATAATCAAAGAACTCAAATGCAATATGAGTTCCCCAACAAAAAAGGCAAAGTAAACCATGATCTTCATACCAAGAAGATACACCGCCACAATCTGAATCAAGATCCAATCTAACACCACCAACAATGCACTTGCATAAACCATCATGACATGCCAAAGTATCTAAATCAAAAGAAACATTCATGACACCATGATCACCACCAAATGTACCAACAACTTAACCCAATCGTGTCCCACATATCTGCATAACATAGTCAAGTACATAGGTCTCATTTCATGATTGTACTTGGTAATACCATCTCACCTCCTCAACATGACATCAAAAATAGCAAACCAAGTGACTAAACCAAGCCACCAAAACTGAAAATGCATCAACACTAAAATTAATTTGGGCATAGACAACCCACATCCAACTCATAGGTGCAACAAGTATAGACCACTTATAATGCTACACAACTTGTAGATACAACAATGAAGCGTACAAATCCAACCAAATACTGATAACCATGTCAAAAAGAGAATAATCTGAGATGTACAATTGAGCATACAATGAATCCAACATCAAATCTCTTATATCCGACAATCCATAAGCTCATAGTATCACCATAGTCAAAGAAACCCATAAATAGCTCATGATAGAATATTAGAAAATAAATCATGTCAAAACAACTCCAAACCCGATCCACTATGTAGTGCTCTAAACAAGGTTTTTGTCAACTATTCAAAGTCCAAAATTTGACTCCGTATGCACCCAATATGACCTCTCGAAGCTCAAAACAAACACCTAACTTCCAACTAGCAAAACACTATCAAAACTATAAAATATCCAAAAAATCTCTAGCACCACAGCATAGAGCACTGAGTCAGCTTTCCAACGAGTCCAAGAAGAGAAAAAACAAAGCACCTGGGCAAAAGTTATGCCCCCGAAAGCAAAAGTGCAGTTTGACCCTGAGGAAAAAAAATTTAGCCACCCTTGGTGGCTGGGTGGTGACCCCACTCAGGTGGTGCTGCTCCCCTGGTGGTGGATCCAAAATAAATATTAAATTCATTTTAATTTTTGCATTTAAATATTTTTATGGGTCGGCTTTATAAAATCATTGGAAAATTTTATTTAGTAAGGGTGATGGAAATTTTTATTAATAAAAAAACATTTTTTAAAAGTTTAAAAACCCTATAAAGGGGATAGTGGCGGGGCGCGCCTGACAATCTGCCTATGGTACCTGCTGGTTGGAAGGATGACAAAGCCATACCTACCATTGGCAAGTCTACCATTATAGACTGCCAGGGGTATGGGGGTGTGGGCCAACCCGCCCCCTCACCTCTCCCGCCCTCCCAAACCCTTTTATATTTTTCTTTTTTAAAAGCTTTTTTGGGTTTTTTTAATAAGATTTTTAATTTATTTGTTTGCAGGGAATTTTAATATACCAACTAATTTTTTATTTTTATTTTTAATATTTTATTGTCTGAATACACATTATGACATTTGTATGGCTTGCAAAAGGGGGGTATGGCTAAATTTGTTTTGCATTTTTTTCAACTTCTCCAAAATAGGGAAAATTATATATAAAAAATTATCTCTTGGCCAACCTGAATCTAACCATGAGGTCCATTTTGTCCTAGGAGGTCATTTGTAAAATTTCCCCCACAAAACACCCATTTGAATGTACAACCAAGAAACCCTTTTTAGCCAAAATTTTTCACACCCCAAATCTGCAAACAGCCCATCATAACAACAAACCCAAAACCCTTAGATTTGCAATAAACAACTTGCAAAACTCTCATATCTTGCCATGTCTTTCATTCTCTCATGCATTGTATAAATTCAAACTTTAAAAAATATTTTCTCAACCTAGGGTTATAATAAAAAATCTTCAACCATGAAAGCTCTGATACCACTTGTAAGGAAACTCGCAGCCATTTAACGATAATTTCCACTAACCCAAAAGAGATATTCATGCAAATAAGTACTCAAAATCCACATGCAAGAGAATAGACAACATACCCATCAAATATGACACAAGATATACCCTGGGAAAACCCTCAAGAGGGAAAAACCCAGCCTCGAAAAGCATCCATACTCCATCATATTATTCAGTCATGAAGCAAATACAAGAGTTACAATGAACACTTCTGAAGCATCAAGCCCTCCAATGCATTCCCATGTGTCCAAGCATGAATCCACACATCCCATGCCATGCTTCACAAATGCACTTCTCAAGAAGACTCAATAATGATAGCCAAACCACTTAGCTCGACCTAAACGACTACACATGTGTTTGCTTTTATAGACACAAATTCACACAAAATACAACTAGTGGTAAGGTGAAACCACATACCACAAAACCATGTGAATATAAAACCACTAACCCTTTATTTAATTTTGGGTACTAAGACATCACTTTATTTAATATTTCCCCAATATTAAATTATTATCACGTCTCCCACACATTAATAATAATACAATGTTACAATACAACATCAAGTGGTCCCCAAATAATTACCTAGTGTGATTAACCACACCACCAAGGTGTATCACAACTAAATAATTATTTAATTACAACATTATAATAAATCAATTTATCCAATGGTGTACAACACCATATCCCAACACGGACGAAGATGACACATACTTGGAGGGGGAAGGACCACTGAGAACCTCAACACAACTACGGGAAGCGATGCTGGCACTAGCACTGAAAGGGCTATCCACACTTTTGGTCACAAAATCCGACTTGGGGCGATCATTACCAACGAGCTTACTAATCAATAAGCAGTTCCTGTGAATGTTCGCCTCTTTCCTACAGAGGTAGCACACCCCCAAACCACCAAGGATCTCAATTGGACATAGATAGAGGACACCTTCAATCCTCAACCCAATATTGGCCAGCAATTCCATGCCAGGATTCAGCGAAATGCACAATCTTACATTCATATCTTGGAGCGTTTCACGGGCTTTATCAACCTGGACAACATTACCAAAGGGAGCCATTATTTGGGGGATGAAGGACTAGAGGTCATGGGAACATCCTTAATCATAAGCCATCTGGGGCTAGACAAAGCAAGAATCTCCTCACTGTTCACCCCGTGGGTCCAAGATAAAACCCTAAAAATTGACTTCCCTATGCTCCAATACGGTTTCCTCAATACCTTTGTTTGCATTTCATGAGTTTTAAAGAAAATTAAAAACAAGCCTTTTTGAATCATTTTGTAGAAAGAAATTTGTATATTCAACTTCTTATTCTAGACAAAATTAAACCAATTATCTAGGTATTTCTTGGCAGGGATGGCATTAGGGTTAACATCAGCAAAGAACATCACCACCCTAGAGAGCCTACCCCTTTCACTATGAATTTTATCCATTTTATTAACATTGGGAACAACCACAGTAGTGTCCAGAGGGTACATACCTTGCACTATGCCATTATTGAAAACAACACCTTCCTCACCTATCGATTCAAACACAAAATTAGCATTATTTGGGCACACTGATGCATCAAAGGTTAGGGCATCATGATAGGTTTTGGGTTGATTAACATCATTTAATTCCCTGTCCTCGTTCAAGAATTTCCTAGAGGGATTGGGGGCTTCTGCACCCCCCTCAATGGCAGATCACACAATCGAAAGGCCTTTTAGGCCAGAGAAATTAAAAACACTAAATCTAGGAAACAAAATCATATAACTGGAGAAAAGAACACAATCAAACAACAACAGAAGGCAATAAATGTTGATAAGCCCACGAGGTACAAAGGACAGTACCTTTGTGGGGGAGGCCAAAGCTCCCCCACCACCACACCGCTGAAACCCTAGACCAAGATGCCAAGTTGTAGAGCACTCCGAGGCAGAGTATCTAATGTTAGAATTTTAGGGTTTGATCAAATAATTATTTTAAAATCTACAAATTGTTGGTATTCTTTGAAATCTTAATCTTTGTGTCAATTGTTTGTAAGTCTTCCAGATGGGGTTTTCATTTATTTGTATGGGTTGTCATTATGATAGTCAACCTTTGGATTGCCTTGGGTAGTGCGTCTAAATGTATCTTGTGTTGTACCCGATTATCAGGAACGGGATGTGTTGACTTTATGTCATGTATAGGGAGTCATTCTCCTTAGGTCACACTTGTGTACCCTTGGGTGTGGAGTTATTCCACGTGTTGTCTTAGAGGAGTGGCTTGTAATGAGGTCCAACACACAAAGTGGTGTCAAGGTAACTCTTTGCAAGTTAGTTAATTCAGTGATAACGTAAATAAACTTATTAGAGGTTTAGGTTGCATCAAACACTTAATAAGATTAATTTTGCCTCGCTCATGGACACAAGGGCTTGTATAGACTTGGGATGAGACGAGAAGGCCTGGAATGGAAAGATCGTTGCCTCGTCTCTATGAGAGATAACTGATTCCGCATTGGTTTGCATGAGGGGCCGGGAGTCATTAGAGGTTTCCAGGATATCCCGAGATGGGGGCCGAGACCTAGGAAGACTTACAAGGATATCCCATGTGACATTGTGATGACACTTCTCCTAAGTCAACAGTATGTTTGTATCAGCGTTGCAATTATTAATTTAACTCTGGAAGCATTGTAACCTTTGTGTTATGTGATGTTGTACTTGTATTTAATTTCAGTTCAGTCTTGTGTAGCCTATGTCTAGAGGTAGATGGTCTTGTCTAGGAATCCTTGTTACTATCTCCTAGCACGGGGGGTGAGCCTTCGGGTATCACATGGTTGGGTGGAACATGCACCTTAACCCGTTGGGTCATCCTTTGGTTCGTGTGGACGAGATTTCCAGTTGGAGAGCTCGTGGGATCCAGTTACTTTTCTTGCTTTATTCATTTCAGTTGTTATTGTAATTTATTACCCCTCATTTGTATCAAGGTGGAAGATGTAATTTGTAACCTTGTTTATTGGATTTACCTCATTCGGGGAATGAGAGTTGTAATCATATTGTAAAATTATATTATTGGAAATATGTGGTATCTCTTATGCCTTGGATGTAATTTTATCATGTTTGGAATGTATGTGTATTTAATTTGTTAAGTAATTAAAAGTTATGGTTTAATTCATGTTTCTTGTTTGGGTTTAAGTAAACTCAGTCTCATATCCTTAGGGGTTGTTGGCAATGGGTAGTGAACTTGCATGTTAATTGTACTTAAACAAAAAAAAAGTATTGCGTTTGAGTAGTTAATTGCAACTTCCCCTAGGGTTGCGTGGCGAGGCGTTACACATGGTATCAGAGCCCGGGTTTAAACATTGGGTACTCTGGGATTATGATGAACCCATTAAGCTTAGTTGTGTAGGTTTTAAGTTGTGTACCTTGCCTAATACCTTGATGTGTCTTTGCAAGATTATGCCTCCCAGACGCGGAAGAGGTAGAGGGTGTGGACGTGGCCGTGTAGGCGGTCATGGTGAGAGTCAACATGACTCTCCTCCTGATGTTCCTATTATACCAGATCAGGAAGAGCACCAGGCATCTCATAATGTTTCAAGGGGTATAGCTCAGCAATAGGATCTGCTAGGGATTGAGGCTGCATGTAGAGCTTTAGAGGAGGCATTAGCACTCCTTGGTCAGAGACAGGCCATGGTTCAGGGTAACCCTACTGAGAGGGAAGTTCCACCTCAGCTAGAGATGCACATGAGAGATTTGCTCAAGGCACGTCCACCATTGTATGATGGATCTGACACTGGGTTAGAGGCTGAGACTTGGCTCATAGACTTGGATAGGTGTTTTGCGATGCATCCATACGGTAGTGATACCAAAGCACGATGTGCTATCATGCACCTACAGGGATTTGCATCCACTTGGTGGAGGTTAGAGGAGTAGAAGCTCCACATAGACATTAGCTTTGTATCTTGGGAGATCTTAGAGCGGTTCAAAGCTCATTTCCTATCTAAACATTGGCGTCAGCGTCGGGGCGATGAGTTTCACGCCTTACGTCAGTTGGCATTATCAGTTGAGTAGTATGAGTGACACTTTTATGAGCTCAAACAGTATGCAAGGGTAGGAGATGATGAGAGTATGTTGGTCCACCATTTTTTCAAGGGCTTAAATGCCCGTCTTAGCAGAGGAGTGAGGGTTTTCGAACCCAAGACCATGGAGGTAGCGGTGGAGAGGGCACGCCTAGTAGAGGAGAATCTAGCTTTGGCACTGGGAGGCCATATCGGTACGCAGATAGGCAACAGTTTGGTAGCAAGATCTAGTGCTAGAGGAGGTCAGTCTCAGGGAGGTGCACCTTCCAGAGCTCAACAAGGACTGTCGCAGAGTAGGCAGCAATGGCAACAACAGGTATCGCAAGGGAAACGTAAAGGTTTCTAGCAAAGGAAGGGGCACATCTGGGTTTTCTCAGGGACCAGCGGCATCTGAGCCTACAGTTGGTGATGTCGGTCGAAGGCATCGTGTTTTCGCAGCGGTTGATAACCGCCAGGCAGAGCATCAGGGTACTGTTGTTGAGTCATATGGTATGTTGTCAGGTAATCTAGTTACCATTTTGTTTGATTCCGGAGCGTCAGACTCCTTCATTTCTTCTTCCATTGTGACATGATGTAGGCTGGGTGCGGTAAGGCAAGTCGATAGGTGGCAGGTTGAGTTAGCCTCGAGTGTGAAGGTTGCATCCCTTTCCCTTGTACCAGATTGTAGATTGTAGGTTGGACCTCGACATACTACATTGGACCTTCGAGTTATTCCTTTGGGTTCTTATGACATTGTCATAGGGATGGATTGGTTAGAGGCGCATAGTGCGGTCATAGATTGTTGACGTAAGTTGATTCGATGCATTGAGGCATCTAGCAGAGTAGTAGAGATAGTGGGAGTTCAAAGGCCGCTTTCCTTGAGGATCATCTCAGCTATGTAGTTGAGAAGGTGTGTGCATCAGGGTTGCCAGTTATTTGCTATTACAGTGGATGATTTGGATCTAGGAGGTGGAGAGGAGAAAATCTCTCTTGATAGTCACCCCATTCTTCAGGAGTATTCTGATGTCTTTCCAAATGAGATTCTAGGGATGCCACCTCAGAGGGATATAGACTTCAAGATAGACCTTGTACCTGGTTCAGAACCCATTTCACGAGCTCCTTATCGTATGACCACCCAGGAGCTGAAAGAGCTTCGATTGCAACTTGAGGAGTTGTTAGAGAAGGGTTTTATTTTCCCTAGTGTTTCTCCATGGGGAGCACCAGTTATCTTCGTGAAGAAGGATGGTTCACTTCGGTTATGTATTGATTACTGACAGTTGAACAAAGTGACCATTAGGAATTGATATCCGCTTCCTAGGATTGATGATCTATTCGACCAGATCAAGGGCGCCACAATTTTTTCAAAGATTGATCTTAAGTCGGGATATCATCAGCTTCGTATCTTTGAATCGAGCATCCATAAGACAACGTTTCGAATGCGGTATGGTCACTATGAGTTCACAGTAGTACCATTTGGGTTGATGAATGCCCCCTCTGTGTTCATGAGTCTAATGAACAAGGTATTTTGTACGTACCTAGACAGATTTGTCCTTGTGTTCCTTGATGACATTTTGATATGCTCTAGGACAGTGGAAGAGCATGAGGAACATTTACGGCAGGTATTACAGTGTTTACGGGATAATCAACTTCATGCTAACCTGTCAAAGTGTGAATTCTTCAAGATTGAGGTCTAGTACCTTGGTCATGTGATCTCAGGGGAAGGTATTTCAGTGGATCCTGCAAAGATCCAAGCGATCTCAGATTGGCTTGCACCCACGAATGTGGCAGAGATACATAGCTTTATGGGGCTAGCGGGTTATTACAGGCATTTTGTGCAGGGATTTTCAAGGATAGGCTATCCTATCACCTCCCTTCAGCGGAAAGGGAAGAGGTTTGAGTGGTCAGATAAGTGTGAGGCAACGTTTCAGGATCTTAAGGGGAAGTTGACCAGTGCACCAATACGTGCGATACCAGATCTAACTGGGGACTTTGTAGTTTGTACAGATGCGTCCTTGGAGGGATTAGGTGCAGTGTTGATGCAGGAGGGTCATGTCATTGCATACGAGTCACGGAAGCTCAAGGATCGTGAGATGAACTATCCCACGCATGATCTTGAGTTAGCGACAGTTGTTCATGCATTGACGAGACGAGATGGAGGCATTTCTTTCTTGGCCATAGGTTTGAGTTGCACAGTGATGACAAAAGCCTTCAGTATATTTTCACGCAACCAATCCTTAATGCTAGGCAAAGGCGTTGGATGGAGTTTCTCTACGAATATGACTTCAAAGTGAAGTATATCCAAGGAAAGGAGAATGTCGTAGCGGATGCACTCAGTAGGAGGAAACATGAGATATCTGAGTTGACTCTGGTTGTAGATTTGCAGAGTCAGATTCTTTCTGCCCTTCCAGCGGATAGTTGGTATTAGGAGGTTAGGACAGAGATTGAGGCAGGAAGACCCCTTGAGGGCAGGTATTCAAGTTATTCTTTGGATTCATATGAGGTATTGAGGCACATGGGACGCATATACGTTCCTTCATCAGGTGATCTTCACACCTTGGTCATGACTGAAGCACATCGTGCACCTTATTTAGCCCATCCTGGGGTGAAAAAGATGTATGCAGATCTGCGTTAGTTGTATTTTTGGCCTGGGATGAAGCGCAATATTGCAGATTATGTGTCGTGATGTCTTGAGTGTTAGCGGGTGAAGGCTGAACACCAGCATCCAGTAGGGCTTTTGCAACCGCATTTAGTACTAAAGTGGAAGTGGGATATTATCTCATTAGATTTCATTGGTGGTTTACCCAACTCTTCGAGATGACATGATGCGATCATGGTGACAGTTGATAGGTTGATGAAGGTGGCACACTTCTCACCTATTCGCTCTTCTTATACTGCATCGTCCGTAGCTAGAGTGTTCATGGAGGACATAGTGAGGCTACATGGTATTCCACGTCGAATTATTTCTGAAAGGGATCCAGTGTTCACCTCAGCTCTTTGGACTTCATTATAGCATGCGATGGGGACACAGTTGAACTTTAGTTCAGCTTACCACCTAGAGACAGATGAACAAATCGAGAGGGTCAATCAGATCCTTAAGGACATGTTACGTATGTATGTAATGGACCAACAGACATGATGGGAAGATTATCTCTATTTGGTAGAGTTCGCGTATAATAATGGTTTTCAGAGTTCTATCGGCATGCCTCCATTCTAGGCATTGTATGGGTGACCATGTCGCACTCCCTTGAGTTGGGATCGACTTGAGGACAAAGTGACTTTGGGTCTTGAGATGTTGCAAGATATGGAGCAACAGGTGGATAGGATTAGAGAGCACTTGGTGGCAGCGCAAGATAGGTAGAAGAAGTATGCAGATGCACATAGAGTGGATCACCAATTTTTTGTGGGCGATAGAGTCTTCTTGCGGGTGCGTCCGCGAAAGAGTCCCATCCGTTATGGGAAGGGCTCTAAGTTGGTGCATCGCTTTGTCAGACCCTTCGAGATACTCGAGAAGATTGGTCCAGTTGCTTACTGTCTTGCTTTACCGCCCAATCTCTCGCGTATTCACAATGTTTTTCATGTTTCAGTTCTTCGGCCGTACCATCTAGACATTTCTCATGTACTTGATTGGAATGCATTATAGGTAGAGGAAGGGCAGCTGGCTTTGGAGCCCATGGCCGTAATGGAGCGCATAACGCTCACGCTTCGAGGGTGAGATATTGATCAGGTTAGGGTCCAGTGTGATCCTAGGGATGACACGTCATCCACTTGGGAAGATGCAGCTAGGATGAGGGAGCTCTATCCCTATTTGTTTGCAGGCTTCCAAGAGTAAGCCTGACCCTAGGGGGAGGATGTAGCACCCCTCCATTTTGGCTCTTTTGATCGGACAGTGTTTTCTTTGTTATGCTTTGTTCTGCTATTACTTTGACTATGGTACTTGGTTACTATTTGATCGCAAACTGTTAAGCGATGCGTATGTTATATTTTGATGTGATGGAATTTTACTCTGATGTTATCATTATGGCATGTTTTGAATTAGCTTAGCAATTATGTAATTAATGATGCTTATGCTTTTGATTATATTGTTGATGTTAGACTCGGCAGTTAGAAAGTCTATATTGGTGAAGGGGACGAGATTGTATCACTCGCTTGCGAGCGCCCTACGATTATGAGATTTCCTCTTCACGGTGTGTTTTATTATATCATATATATATGCATGTTTGATATACTCTTTACTCGCAGGTTGACAGGTACAGGACATCGACTCCACCTAATTTCACAGGTTTAAGTGTGTCCATTGACCAACAGTAATCAATTGGGAGATAGTAGCTAGGTTTTTCGTGCCAAGTCATCACCCTGGTCGTAGTGTGTCGTCGGGTTGTAGTCAGGTTTAGTTGTTTTAATGTTGTCCATTTCACCTTGGTTTTTTATTTAATTTCAAATTATAAAGGTAAATAAATGGCTTGTGTAGTTAAATTTATGATTAAATATATTTGGTGGCAATGTTAGAAATGTTAATTATCTTATTAATTAATTTAATTTAATTAATAAAATAATCTAATCTTCGATTAGATTTATTTTATTAATTAATTAAATTAATGGAGATTAATTGAATTAAGTTATTCAGTTTAGAATTAATAGGTATTTTGATTGAAATTGGGAAAAAAATGAAAATATGTTTTAAATTGCACTTTTTGAAAATATTGTGTAAAAGAATTTTCTTTTTAAAATATACGAAAAATCCATTTTGAAAGCAATTTTGTTTTAAATTTTAAAAATGAAAATATCTCCAAATTTGCAATAAATTTGGTGGATGGATATTTTTAGGGGTTTGACTAAATTTGGGAAACTCTATGAGGAGCATTTTTTGGATGGGAATTTTGAATTTGTGGAGACAAAAAAAAGGATTGGTAAAAGGAAGAGAAAGGGAAAGGATTTGCTGAAATGGGTGTTTCTGGTCACCAGGAAAATGAGACAATTTTGTGCCTTATCTTCTCTCCATCCTTCCAAAACTTGAAAAAAAAAAACTCAGTTGGAATCATGGAAAAGAAAACAAAGAAGATTCAAACAATGGAATATTGAAAAATGTACAAAAGAAATTTCCATTACAAATTTAGATATTAGAATTTATGCTTGCAAATTAATTTGCTGTGTAATTTGTTTTGTAGGAAAAATTTGCACAATTTCTCTATAAAACAATGAAATTTTGTTTATATATATATGCATATGCATATATATATATGCATATATATATATATGCATATATATATATATGCATATATATATATATGTCATATATACATTTATATATATGCATATATATATATATGTCATATATACATTTATATATATTATGCTGGGAATTTCTTTTTTTCCCAGAAAATTTATTGCTGGCAAATAAACCCTGTTTTTGATAGAGAACCTCTATTTTTTTTCTCTGTCTTATTTTGTTGTTAAAAAAAAAATATAGATTTTTTGTGGGGAGCTGGGGGTTGCCCCCATAGTCGCCCCCATGGGAGGCGCTGTGGAGGCAACACAACGCACCCCCAAAAGGGGGAGGCTGCGTAGGCAGCCAGGCCTCTCCCTTTGGGAGGGGCCCGCGGCCTTAATACGTGCCTTTGTTTTTAATTTTTTAAAATTTTATTTTATTTTTTATTTTTTATTTAATTATTATATAATATATATATTATATATAATATATATATATATATATATATTATGTATATATATTATATTAGTATTTAAATAAAGTTGTTTAATTTATTATTATTTAAATATATAATATATATATTGTATATATAATATGCATAAATTATATATATAATGTATATATTATGTATTATTAAATAATTGGAGTTGGAATTTAAATGGTTGATTTTAAATGGATATATTCAATTAATAATTATATATTTAATATATATTTGTATTTAAATACAAATTATTTTAAGGTGATTATCTCATTACCATAGTTGAAATAAAAAAAAATGATTTTATAATCAAATGGTTTTATTTAAAAAGTTGATTTTGATTATTTTGTATGATTGAGAAACATGGAGTTAATCATTAATTTTAAATTTTTTAACATTGCGAATAAAATTTTAATTATTTTTGAGTAATTGCAAGTAACGTTGATTGAGTTGATTGGATTTAGGAAATCCTAACATTAGTTTATTTAATTGCCTGGAATACTTTCTAGTGATGCTTTTGTTCATTCTCGGTGTTGGGGAAATTGTGTCAATTGTTTGTAAGTCTTCCAGATGGGGTTTTCATTTATTTGTATGGGTTGTCGTTATGATAGTCAACCTTTGGATTGCCTTGGGTAGTGCGTCTAAATGTATCTTGTGTTGTACCCGATTATTAGGAATGGGATGTGTTGACTTTATGTCATGTATAGGGAGTCATTCTCCTTAGGTCACACTTGTGTACCCTTGGGTGTGGAGTTATTCCACGTGTTGTCTTAGAGGAGTGGCTTGAAATGAAGTCCGACACACAAAGTGGTGTCAGGGTAACTCTTTGCAAGTTAGTTAATTCAGTGATAACGTAAATAAACTTATTAGAGGTTTAGGTTGCATCAAACACTTAACAAGATTAATTTTGCCTCACTCATGGACAGAAGGGCTTGTATAGACTTGGGATGAGACGAGAAGGCCTAGAATGGCAAGATCGTTGACTCGTCTCTATGAGAGATAACTGATTCCGCATTGGTTTGTATGAGGGGCCGAGAGTCGTTAGAGGTTTCCAGGATATCCCGAGATGGGGGCCGGGACCTAGGAAGACTTACAAGGATATCCCATGTGACATTGTGATGACACTTCTCCTAAGTCAACAGTATGTTTGTATCAGTGTTGCAATTATTAATTTAACTCTGGAAGCATTGTAACCTTTGTGTTATGTGATGTTGTACTTGTATTTAATTTCAGTTCAGTCTTGTGTACCCTGTGTCTAGAGGTAGATGGTCTTGTCTAGGACTCCTTGTTACTATCTCCTAGCACAGGGGGTGAGCCTTCAGGTATCACATGGTTGGGTGGAACGTGCACCTTAACCCGTTGGGTCATCCTTTGGTTCGTGTGGATGAGATTTCCAGTTGGAGAGCTCGTGGGATCCAGTTACTTTTCTTACTTTCTTCATTTCAGTTGTTATTGTAATTTATTACCCCTCATTTGTATCGAGGTGGAAGATGTAATTTGTAACCTTGTTTATTGGATTTACCTCATTCGGGGAATGAGAGTTGTAATCGTATTGTATAATTATATTATTGGAAACATGTGGTATCTCTTATGCCTTGGTGTAATTTTATCATGTTTGGAATGTATGTGTATTTAATTTGTTGAGTAATTAAAAGTTATGGTTTAATTCATGTTTCTTGTTTGGGTTTAAGTAAACTCAGTCTCATAACCTTAGGGGTTGTTGGCAATGGGTAGTGAACTTGCATGTTAATTGTACTTAAACAAAAAAAAATGTATTGCATTTGAGTAGTTAATTGCAACTTCCCCTAAGGTTGCGTGGCGGGACGTTACAATAACTTACTTAAGTTATTCTAATGCATATCAACCAATGCAATAATAGTCACTATCAATGCACAACCATAACTTAAATACCTATCTTCATCAGCTATGTCTTATCTAAATAGTAGTTACTATCAATAAATAACAATAACTTAAGTAATAAATTGCTTATTTTAATTCACCTAAATATCTATTGAAATCAACTATGTCCTAGTCATTCTTTTATCTATCTATATTGTCAAACAAAACTACTTTGATAATACAACTATTAATTGCTATCTTGCTAGTTTGATGGACTATCACTACTCTCATTTTTCCTACAAATCAAAGAACAAAACATTATACCAACATTTAACAACCTTGTTTATATATCACATTAAAAAAAAAAAACCTTAAAATAATATTTCTAAATTTTTCTGAAGACAAATGTATAATTTTATTTACTTTACATAATATAAATAACAAATTAAAATATCTCACACTTGTAAATAAATATATTTAAGTGTTACAAATATATCTAACTACTAAGAAAGATAGATTTGAAATAAACCGATTTTTGACGAAAAACTAAAAAATAAAAATTTACCAAAGTTAATAAGTGAACACCAAAAATTAATAAGTTACTTTCAAATATGACTATCCATTAAACTTTCTTAACAAAAAAAATGTAGCCTACCTAAATGCTCTCGCCATACTGTACGGTCTCGCCATACTATAATGATGAAACATAACATGACCATCTTGGTAATCGAGCCTACTTATATTCCCAATTTAGAGGTCTTTTCCAATCATGTTTGAAATCCCTGGATGCATAATTGATTTGAAGCTATCACTTGTCCATTTAGACCTTTGTTACATAAACAACATCATTTGCTAAATGACCTACCAATAGGCCTTACGTACTCCACATATGTTTGCAAAAAAAATATCAAAATTTTCTCTAATTGACCTTTCATACCTCTTCGGCTTACCCATTGCACACCAAGGTGCAATTGCTAGTTTTTATGTTATTTTTTTTGAAGTTTAATTTAATCATATTAATTTTTTCTTTACATCATAAAATCTCTCCTTTGAAAAAAAGGATACAAAATTTACTACATCTAATCAAAATGAGAATTAAGCCATCTTTTTTGTTCTTGGTAATTCAAATTGTTCTGTTATATATCCATCTTTTATTTTCTTGGTAATTTGAGTTGTTGATCAATCTAATTGCTATCTCTTGAATCAAAATCTTGTTATGATGCATTTGGGTTTCGTAGCGAGCAAAGAAAAATATAAACTCTCTATGCAATTCATTATGTGCTATACTCATTTTTGGCAATCGTGTACATGACATGCGTATGGTTTTGATTTTAATAGCTCAAAGATACATGTGTATACTTTTGATTATATTAGATGAAAGATACATGAAGTTAAGCAGACACAAAATTGACACTTAGAAATATCGAGTTAACTATAATATTGTTTGATGTATCTTTACAATGGAAGGGACCAAAGGACTAAGTAGCAGATAGGGGGAAGGAGCTATACATTCTTCCCACCAAAGCATATCTTATGACAAAATATAGATGGTTTCACTATTTATAGCGCTAGAAAAAAAAGGGATCCAATGATCATCAGTCCATGTCTCTGTTCTGTATCAAGAGGAAAACCATTTTCCCCAACATCACAAAAAGCAATTAGCCATCTAAAGCAAGCTATTTACAGTCTAATGTATGTTTTCCAGGAGTTTAAAGAAATCTTCCTTATGACTGCACGGATGCATATTCCTTATGCCAACATGATGTAATGAGAGATTTGGCCCTGTATTTGGCAAACCAGGACAATAGTACTCAGTGTAGGAGGCTATTTATGCTTAAAATGGAAAAATTGCTTTCCCTCAGAGTGGGAAATAGATAGAGCTCTTTCATATAAAGCCCAAATTGTTTCCATTCACATGGGGGCAATGAAGGACACAGATTGGCCCAAAGTGGAGTTCCCTGAGGTGGAAGCTTTGGTTTTATATTTCACTGCAAGTGAATATTACATTCCAACATTTTTGCACACAATGAAAAATCTCAAGGTTCTGATAATTCATAATAGTGACAGAGCAAAACGAAGCAAGCTCAGTGGAGTGCCTGGTTTTCAAGAACTTTCTCAACTTAAAGCTTTGCATCTTGAAAAGCTGATAGTTCCTGAGGAATGCAAGGTCTTGAAAAGTTTGGAGAAAATAAACACGAGTCTATGTGAGGGCCTTGGTAGGGATAAAACGTTCAAATTTCTTGTGCGCAACATCATTATAGTATGGGTCATATTTGACTTTGTATTGCAATGCATCTCTGATATGACTTTGACTTACATAGCAATCGTAATAATGCCCTTCTGTATGTAGCCTCCGAACTATGAGTACATCCAAGTCTTGTATTCTTCGTGGGAGAACTTTTGCAATATTCTTTATATCTTATGGGAAGCTAATCGTGTGACCACTATATTTATACTGGCCTCCAAGAGTGTGGGTTACTTGTAGTACTGGGTTAACTCTGGCAATGAGCATTTCCTCCACTTGGGTTAGTCTTTTCAACACAACAGGTTGTTCTCCTGGGTCCATGTTGTTGAGTGCGGAAAACCAAGGTATGCCTCTCTCGGCGAAACATATTTTACAAGTAGCATTAGTATCTGATGAATGGAGAAGCATGCCTGGGTAACATTCCTTGCATATAGTGCATGTTTTTTGGGTGGAAAGTGCATCTATTCTTTGTCAGAATATTTTCATTGCTGTCATGAAGTCAACATTGTTGTTGAATGATGTTCCATGTTTCGTGAATTGTTGTGTTTGCAAATGTTGATATTGCCATGTTTGTTTTTGTAAATATCTAATGCGCTTTTCTGCATTTATCTCCTCTTTATGATGAACATAGTAATCTCGATTTCTCTTACAATGTTGTATCCTTTGGGCTTCTGTATGTTGGGGGTTGGTTTGACTTTGTTGCAATCTTCTTTGTCGCCTTTGAGTAGCTATTTCTTCTCTATGGCGAGCATAGTAAGCCTGATTTCTTTCTCAAGTTTGTTGTTTTCTGATCTCTAATACATGCGGGCCAACTTCGTTGTTTCCTATGGAAGAGTCTGCCATCTGTGGGTTTGGAAATGTTAAGGTAAATTAATAATCAGTGCATAGTAAAGGTACTAAAATAAGTGAACATAACATCAATGTGACACCAATGAAGCTAGCAATGTTCGAAGAAGTGCATTTTATATATCTATACACGCAAAGAGACATATACATACTATTACAATCATTTAAATTTAGTGTACTTGTCACAAATGTAGTATAAGCGAAGCGTGGCACAATTATTATAAAACAACTGCGTATCTATTCATAAGCCCCCTAAGAGCCTTTTACTTTACATAATATAAATAACAAATTAAAATATCTCACACTTTTAAATAAATATATTTAAGTGTTACAAATATATCTAACTACTAAGAAAGATAGATTTGAAATAAACCGATTTTTGACGAAAAACTAAAAAATAAAAATTTACCAAAGTTAATAAGTGAACACCGGAAATTAATAAATTACTTTCGAATATGACTATGCATTAAACTTTCTTAACAAAAACCATGTAGCCTACCCATATAAAACTTTGTGAAAAATGTACTCACACTACACGGGGAAGGGAGGTCACGAGTTCGACGCTAGCGAATTCATACTTTGCTCTGCTCTTGCCTGCTGACAATTTTGCTTAACACCAATAACAAGGTGGTTGTAGTCCTTTCCACGCACGGCCGACAATGGTGAGTTCCCATTTTCTCTTCAATGCTGTAAATTCTATTCCCTTAAATCCTCTGGGCATAGACCATCTTCTGTTTTTACTTCGATTTGATGCCTTTGAACAATTCTCTGGAGCTTAGATGGGTTGCCAATGATGTTTACTTATTCCACGCAATCTAATGTTAAGCCGATGCACATTGAGTCTAACAGGGATATTGTATATATTTTTCGGCACTCCAAGGGTATCGAAGGGCAATTTGAATCCTAAAGATTTTAGGGTTTTATACCATCAAAAGAGTTTTTTTGCAATTGTGCTGTATTCTATTTTGTGAAATCGCACGAAGTTGAAATCCAAACCCTTTTGAAATTGCAGGAAAGGATTTTCATGAAGTTAATATCTGTAATGCAATTTGTTATTGGGTATTTATTCTACGTTAAGTTTAAAATATGGAGTTGGAATAACTGTACATCACTTGAACATTTACAGTAACTCTGAAGGTATTGAAGGGATGCCTGATGCCAAACCCAGCTTCAGATGGACAATATTCAGCCTGTAAATTAAAAAAAAATACTAACAGATTATAAAAAATACATCAATCAATTATGCAAATATTCCACATATTCAATAATGTGCCATGGATTCCCATGTCCAACTATAGTGTCCATATGCCTCCTTTCTCTACAAGAATTTGAAGACCTTCCATTTAAACACACTCAATTCACAATCTTCTACTGCACGACTCTAATTTTGGACGTGCGTCTCTCCTGCACCTTGGATTCCACCTCATGGCCTTCCTTCTTGCCCATGGCTTCATGACTACTGTTCCACCTGCAAGTTAACTCCTAGTGATAAGTATGCTATTTAATGTACAAGCATTTTGTGCAAACAATTCAAGCATGCACTTTCATCTCACGGCATCCAACATAAATTTGGGGTACATAATATCAGCAGTAATCTGCATGTCATTATACAACATCCACTCCTGCTGGCCAAACAA
>VDFB02256636.1:101970-136546 GCA_007258455.2 Sequoia sempervirens | reverse complement strand
AAGTGGGGCGTGTGTGCGAAAACTGCACAACAAATGGCGACTCTGCTGGGGAAATGCTCCTGAGCATTTCGATAACAAACTGGAATCATGAACCCAGAACTCATGGTTTCAACTCAAATACCCAGCCACCACCCTAATTTAAAACAAAGAAACTCCCAGCCATTCAGACATTCCTATACCGGGGTCTAAGTGTGTGCACATGCATTTATTACCTACCATCAGTTGCAAGAAGAACCAGACAGGGTATGAACAGGCTACGTAAAGATTCTTACTCTAAAAGTAACCTGGATAGAGCCTCGCTGCCAGTCAGGTGTCCATAGCCCCGACGAGGTTATCGCTGTGGTCCTCCTGAACATAGCTCTACTGCCAGCCAGGTGTTCATAGCCCCGGTAGAGATATTCAGATCCTCCTGATAGGTTGAATTCAAACCTCATGATTTTCAATATATATATATATATTTTTCTTTTTGATATTTCTTGTCTTTTTACTCACTTCATTCAACCTATGAACAGTGAAGTCCATACTCAGGGCTGAGAACCATAGTGGCACTAGAGCAGAAAAAGATTTTTCACCTGATCAGACCTTATAAGGAGCCTTTACAACTTTAGATATATTAAAGATTTAAAAGTATAAGACCCCAATATATTGCTGTCAAGACTAACTAGAAACCCTTTGTCTCAACCTAAGGATAAATGACATAGGTTAAAGAATTCATACCATGGTATTCTGGGAAAATGAGCAAAGTTTGTAAGGGAAATACCAAGAACATTAGACCCGCTTTGCCACCATTACCATACAGATACACCCCCAATCCCCAAAAAAGAGAATGGACCAACGGCAAGAGCAACGCAAACCAAAACAAACAAACCAAAGCAAACCTACCCTAACCAAACAAAACCAGCAAAGCAAAAAGGGAAAACCTACTCTAACCAAAGCAAGCAAACAAACGAACAAAACAACCTAAACTAACTATTTACAAAGCAAAGAGCTGAAAACAGCTCAAGACTGGAAATAATGTTTCAGATACTGCCCATTGACAGGCAGTGGTATGTCTTCTCCCGTGAGAGTCCTCAGACGGAAGGAATTATCTCCCAGTATCTCGGCAATCTGATATGGGCCCAGCCACAATTTATCAAATTTTCCATGACTCCCTTTTTGATCATGAGGTTTATCCCAGCACAAGACAAGGTCAGAAATCCTAAAAGCCTTAACTTTTGCTCTCCTGTCAAACCACCTCTTGACTACCCCCTAGTGTTTGGCAAACTTTTCAAGGGCATTGTCTCGTTTTTCCTTAAGGTTCAACAATTCTGTCAGCCTGGCCTCCCTTCTATCCCCTTCATCGTAAAACTGATTTATAAACTGTAGAGTTGGGATCTTGAGTTGGATAGGGAAAACTGGTTCCAGACCATATACTAAATGATAAGGAGATGTACCAATGGAGGACTTAACTCTGGTACGATCTGCCCAAAGAGCAAACCTAAGCTGGGTGTGCCAGTCTTTTGGGTTAGTTTCTAACAGCTTGCGGATGACAGTCAACAGGTTCTTGTTAGAGGATTCAGCTAGACCATTCCCCTGGGGATAATAATTAGACGCAAACTTGACAACAATGCCATGATCAAAGGCCCAGTTTGAGAATCTCAAAGAGGCAAAGGCAGGACCATTATCAGAAACAACAGCAACAGGACATCCAAACCGATTGAGAATGACAGATTCTAAGAAATCAATTACTACCTATGATGTGCACTGCCTACAAGCAAAAACTTCAGTCCATCTCGTAAAGTAATCAGTTATGGTGAGAATGTACCTATGTCCTGCAGAGGATGGTGGATTGATGGGGCCTATGAAGTCCATACTCCATTGAGCAAAAGGTTTTACCTCAGTGACTGACTGGAGCGGAAGTGCTGCACACCTTTCTCTTGTTGCTGCAGTCTGACAAGTGTGACAGGTCCGTACATGTTGATGAACATCCTTGAACAGTGTAGGCCAGTAGTACCCTGCCCTCAAAATCTGATTTGCAGTAGCAATCGCAGAACCATGACTAGTACCATATTTCTCATGAAATTCACTCATTACCCTTTCAGCTTCCTGTCTCCCAAGGCACCTCAAATAAATACCTTCATGATTCTTCTTGTATAAGACAGCTCCTTTCAGCATGAAACCGTCACTTTTCAGCCTTAAGACTCACCTCTGTACTGCATTAAGGTGTGCTGGAGGTCGTTGATTCAACAGATAATAGACTATATCATCATACCAGCCCTCTGGGGAAACTTCTTCAACATTATAGTTATGAATAGACAACTCAGGGCCTATCTCTGCCATGGTTTGGGTGAGTCCTTGTCCTCTTACTAGCTTCATCGGCTGAATCTCAATGTCATACTCCTGAAGCATGGTCACCCATTTAGCTCTGCACTCCCCTAACTCGTTCTGCATTAGCAGCAACTTAACGGCAGAATCGGGAACAATTGCAAACACCTTGTTTTTGAGGATATAATGCCTGAATTTCTTTACTGCCCGAACAAGGGCATATGCTTGCTTCTCCACACTTGGGTATTTCAACTCAGCATCCTTTAATGGTGCACTCATGAAAGCAATGGGATGCTCACTCCCCTTATCAGACTTTTGTGTCAGCATTCCAGCACACGAATGGTCGGAAGCAAAGGAATAAATATAAAAAGGTTTGTTATAATTTGGGCTCACCAACACGGGAGCATCAACAATGGCTCTCTTAATCTCTGCAAAGGCCTCCTTTGCTTCTGTAGTCCATTCGACCTTGGCATCTTGTTTCAACATGGCATTTAATGGCTTCACAATTTCAGCAAATCCAGTGATGAATTTTCTGACAAAGTTAATCTTGCCAAAGAAGGACTTCATCTCTTTTTTGCTGGCAGGAGGCTAAATTTTCAAGATGGCTTCCACTCTTTCAGGGTCTATAGCAATTCCCTTTTCTGATATGACATGTCCTAACAGCTTTCCTTCTGTTACCCCGAAGATACACTTCTTGGGATTCAAGGAGATGCCAAATTCTCTGCACTTCTAAAACACTTTGTACAAATCTGAGATATGATCCCCTCTGTTCTTGGAGAAAACAGTCAGGTCATCCATGTAAATGATGATGCACTTCCCTATGATGTCTTTGAAAGCAATGTCCATGGCTCGTTGGAACATAGCTCCTGCGTTAATAAGCCCAAATGGCATCCTCCTGTAGGCGAAGGTTCCCCACTTAGTTGTGAAAGCAGTCTTGTGTCTGTCCTCGTACTGGACCATCACTTGATTATACCCTGAATAACCGTCCAGAAAGGACATCATCTGAGATCCATTGACCACTTGAAGCACTTCATCCAAGGAGGGAACTAGATAATTATCTTTTTCCGATGATCTGTTTAGATTTCAGAAGTCAACACAAAGCCTAATTTCACCATTCTTCTTTCTTACTGGAACCAGATTAGCTACCCACGTTGAATGCCTGACAGGAAATATGATTCTAGCAAACAACAATTTCTGAACTTCCTTCTGTATGAGGGGTTCCAACAGTGCATTAATGGGTCTTTGTCTCTGTCTGAAAGGTTTAGCGCCTGGCTTCAGAGGTATAGTATGAGTTATGATGGATGTGTCATAAGTCTTCAAGTCTTCATAACCCCACGCCACTATATCTGGAAAATCGTGTAGGGCTCTGATTATACCCTGTCTTTCTTTAGGAGTACAGACTTTGCCAATGAAAATATTCTTAATATTGTCTTCAGTTCCCACATTGTGGAAGTCACACTGTCCACTGATGGATTCCTTCTTGGACTCTTGTTCTTGATCTTTGATCTTGTCCATATCAAAAATCCGCTTGAACTGTACCATTCCCCTCGGAATAGTGTTAGACTTTAGATTCAATACACCTTCTAGATCCAATTCTACTTCTTGAGGTTCTGTTTCATCAATGATCTATGCAGCGAAAACATCTGTGTTTGTGATAAAATCGAGAATGTGTTTATCATCCTCAAACACCTGAAAATTAGTCACATTGTCTGGAACCGATGGCACAGGAGTCAATTCAATAGTAAACTTCTTCAATCCTGACAGGGATAGAGGCTGCAGAGTGCTAGCTGCTTGAGCCAGAGAATCAGCGGTTTGATTCTTCTTTTGTGGTATCAGTTGAATATTAAAGGCATCAAATCCCTCAATGAGGTCCCACACTCAATGCCTATAATTGGTCATTCTCCTATCGTGACACGCATACTGCTTTCTTACTTGTTTGACTACTAATTCTGAATCACCAAAAACTTGCAGAACCCTGACCTTTTTCTTGAGTGCCATAAGGAGACCATGAATTAAAGCTTCATACTCTGCTACATTATTGGTGCAATGAAATTGGAGCCTATGAGCTGCGAAGAAGTTCTTACCTTTTGGACTAATCAGTTCAAACCCAGCCCCAGCTCCCTGCTTGGACTTAGATCCATCGAACTTAAGAGTCCAGTATTATGCAGTGGTATTTTCCTTCATTCTATCTTTTGGTTTATCAATGTTAGAGGCTGGCTCAGTCGCCACAGGTTCCTGGCTTTCGCATTCTTTTTGAAGATTCTGCTCATCTGCCTTAACCACCTGAGTTGGATTCATACATTTCTGCACTTGTTTTACTGTTGTCTGACACAGACAACACTCCAACTCTGAGTGAGAAGCATTGTGGACTCTACACCAATTGGGTAAGAGTCACTCCCTAAAGCTTGTCTTCTTTCCTAGGTGAGTCTGGTTCTCCATACACCGCCTGATGAACTCCTGGAAACTGTCCAATAAGCTGATCTGACTGTCCTTCAGTTCTTCTTCTTCAACTAATTCTGTCAGAACCTCAGTATGGCTGGACCCTGTCCCAACATCAGCCGACATCGTATGCAACATCAGCACCTCTTCCACATCTGATTCTTCATATTGAGCCGATAGCAGGTAGTTTCCCATTCCGGCCTCTGATATGAGAACTTCTGCTGAAGTCTTTTGGTATTCCGTTATCATGTACTTCATTCTAGGCTCCCTCTCAATTCTGATCTGATTAGGTACTCCCTTCCATGGAAGCCACATGTGAGAGTGATCAGTGGACACATAACCATTCAGAGCCTTCGTAAACTCTCTTCCTAGAATCAAACCATACGCATCAGGAATATCAGCTACCTGAATATTGATAACCTGCTGAATCCTTGGATCAGAGGCTATTTGCATTTGGATCATGTTTAACTCTCCCACCACATTCACTTCAGTTCTATCTAACTGAGTCACCTTCTTCTGAGAATCAGCAGGTGTAATTCCTAGAGCCCTACAAACTCCAAGAGGCATCACGTTGGTGGAAGCACCAGAATCTAACAAGCAGTTATGCAAATTCTTACCGAATATACGAACAGAGATTAGGAATGGTGGGGTTTTTGTTTTCCCTTGGAACAAGGTAGGCTGAATATCTACTTGAGCCACTTGAGTCTTATCCTTTTCTTTTCCTTTATCTCCGGGGGGTATGTTAGTCCTATTTTGGGTCTGATTTTGTGCGCTCACAGGCTGGGAGCTGGAAGTTTGGCCGACATGTTCACCAGAAGACTTATCCAATAACTTTGAATTTGCATCATAGGTACCTAAGACAGCCTTCCTAATTGCAGGGAACCTTAACAACTCAAACGCAGAAAGATTTACCTTTAGTTTCTTGAATTCCTCTGCAACATATGAAACCATCTGCTCTTCACTCATATCAGTAGAGATTTCCTTAGATGATTCCTCCACCTTATCCTTGCCAGCTTGGACAACCTTTTCCTTCTGTGGGTCAGTTTGAGCCTGTCTCTCCTTTGAAAGATACTGCTTGGGAACGTGTGGATAAGATGGGTTGTTACTAGCATTAGGATCTGGAGGAGTACTGAAGTTGTTGGGAGGAATGGAAGTGGTGAAAGGTCCTCCAGGCTGTGGACGTCTATGAGGCATATCTCTCAATCCTTGTCTCTGAAACATCTGAACTTCCTCAACATAAGGTTCCTCCTGATCAAGAGGGCCATTGTCATTCATTGTATCTTCATTAAACAACCGAGCTACTTCGTCTCCATTACAAATCTGATCTGTTTCATCTTCCTGGGAATCAAGCTCCTCTGGTACATTTTCCTTGCTGGCTGGAAAAGGAGCATGATTTAATACCAACACAGGAGAATCATAAGAGCTGGAAGGTACCATCTCCTGTCCATTCACATTGTTCTCTACCTCATATTGAAAAATAGAGGCAGCAGTTTGGAACTCTGGGCACTCCAATTCCGAATGCTGACTTGTCTTATGAAGCCTACACCATCCTGATAGGGCTGCTTCAGCCAGATATACACCGTTAGGAGGTTTGTCTTGACCGACCGGCTGATTTGCAGGTTGATTAACAATCTGATTGGCAGGTTGATCCAATGGGGTGGGAACTCCCCCATTGTTGGGCCCTGTATTCCAAGTTCTGTTCTGCCCTTGCGATGGCCTCTTATCAAATCCAGATCCACTACCTTGACTTCTATCAAAATTCTGCCTCCTTTCATTATTGAACCCTCTATCATTGTTGTAACCCCTATCCTGATTGTATCCTCTATCATTGTAGAATCCCCTGTCATTACGTTGTCCCCTGTCAAAGTTCTGGCCTTGTGAGAACTCTCTGTTCTGATTGGACTGCATGCCTTTCTGAGCAGCTTGTAACTGACTATTTTGATTCCTGAGGTAAGTTACCTCTAGGTTTAGCTTCTTTATCTGCTCAGCCATTTCATCAATCCTTTCTTTATTCGAGTCTACCAAAGGGGGCCGGCTTGGGTCGCTCTGAGGAGGGACAGACATTGTGGCAGATCCCATGGACTGATGTAATACTTCAAAATTTTGTAGATAAGCAGGGAAGCTATTCGGCTGTGTTTGATACATTGGCTGATTAACTTGTTGTTGAGGGAAGTTAGCCACAGGGGAGATCTGGCTCATGGGGTGACCAGGGTGTGGTACCATGGGTAGTTGAGGAACTGGATTCATGATTGGAGTATGATGGGTGAGAGCATGATTTACGGCCTGAATCTGGTTGGGATGTGCAGCTGGTCCCAAAGAAGGCAGTGGCCCAGTCAAGTGCTGTCTCAAATCTGTACTAAGCTTGACAGCTTCCGTATAAGCATCAGTCAGGGTACCTGGAGGGTTGGGTCTCCACTTCAAAAAGGTTGCTGTTAGGCTATCCAGAGCTTCATAATAGACCCCCAAAGCTGTATCATCATCTAAAACATATTGGTCTTTAAGTCTGGTAAAGGCACGATGGAACCTGTTATTGAAACTGGCTATGGGTTCATTAATCTCTCTTTTGACTTTGATGAACTGCAGGTATAACTCATTGGCACTGATAGGTATTCTGAATTTCTGTAAAAAGGCCTTTTCAAGATCATTCCAGTTAAGGATTGAGCCAGCGGGAAGATGGTTATACCAATAAAAGGCTTCCTCTCCTAGTGAATAAGGAAATAACCTACAGGCAACATCCTCATGGACAATCCCTCGATCTTTGAGACAAGTTTGAAAAATCCTTATGTGTTCTTCCGCGGTCCTATTTGGGTCATTGGCATGGAATTTTGAACAAAAATGCTCAGGGTTTTTGGGCATTACATTGTAAGCCTGGAAGAACAATGGTGATGGATTATTAGCGAGGAAAGCCATGGGTAAGAGTGGGGGTGGCGGTGGTGGTTGATTATTAGCAGGCTGAGGTTGTTGAACAGGAACGGCCTCAGGAATGGGTATAGCCTCACCCTCAGGATGTGAAGATATGGACGATGTTGGTGAGGGGATGGGTGATGATGATTCTCCCCTTTCTCGGGTCCTTCTTGACCTAGAGGGGAATTGTAGCTCCTCTAAATCTTCTCTAATGAATGAGTGACCCTCCTATATCTCTGCGAGGAGATGGCATTACGGCGATGGTGACCATTCGAGGCCCACTCCTTACAAAACGCCAATCCTGTTGGTGGTGGCTGCGTACAGCAACAACTTAGATAGAATGCAATATTCTATCTCTCTTGAAAGGTTATTTCAATAATAAATCACTGAAAATCACCCCAAGGTCTCTCGGGTGTTAGGTCATAACAATGCATAGAACAACTCAGATAATTATGTGAAAATGCTGGTAATCACAAAGGGACCTTACTACAAGCAAACTGGATCTTTCAACTTATCAGATCTAACAATATGATGATCTTCAAATCCTAAATCTAACCGAATAATAAAGAAATAGCAAAAGATAAGGGTGCCAGAAAGTGATAAGATTTAAACTACTGAGAGGACAAACAATGTAAATAACATATATCTCGAATGGACCTATCTCAAATAACCAGTTCTTATATGACCCACAATGCAATCTTACAAGAACAGTGCAATCTTCTGAGGAATTCAGATTTTCAAATCATAGACATGCATCTACAATCGAACTTAAACACATTGAATATATGGTCCAGGTTGACTTTGCTAGCCTACTACAATCGGATGGATTCTTGGAATTATGTAGACCGAGGAGATAGCTACAAACATTTTGATAACAAATCGCAAACCATCATTTATCTATTCTGTTTGAATACTAAACCCTAAATCTTCAAGCAATTTAAAAGATGGAACAAGAAGAACCATGCACGATGAAATAACACAAAGGATTCCACCAGGAAAACCACAATGTCTCCAATTGTATTAATCACCAAAATCTGCAACAATTCAACTGTTCTGATACAGTATTTGCTTCAAGAAGAGACTAAGAAATTCTAACTATTACTCTTGCTTATCTCTATTACTGCTTAGCTAACCAATGTCTAACCCTTACAATGAGGCAAGAATGCCTATTTATAGCAAATTCCCCCCAAGACATGTCGGCCCAGCCAAACATTTTACAAAATAATAAAACCGCCAAAACAGGTCGGCCAAGGAAACAAACTAAGGCACGCATTTAATGCCATCATCCAAGTCGGCCAAGGCACAGTCCCCAAGGAAGTCCGGTCCAATGCATGCCCTATGGTAATAGGGAAGCACAAATCTCGAAAAGAGCATTAACTGCCACTCCCTTTGTCTTTCTCCTACACTGACGTCCCTTGGACCTTCGAGAATATTCTATCCAATTCAGCAATAGGTGTCAATGGTAAGACCCTGAGTCGGCATTTAATAGAATCTATTCCCTCCTTAGACCGCTCAACAATTCCGTTCCAGTCATCTCTGTGGGCCATGTACCTGTCTATCACCGCCAAGTATGTAGCTGCATCATCAAGTAAGTGGCCGGTGACAGCTCCATCAGAATCCGGGGCATAAATCTCATGCCACCACTCCTTCAATTGCTCGAGGCTCAAATATTTGGGGGCTATCTTCTTCCTCCCTGTCATCACCTCAAAGAAGGCAATGCATCCGTCATAAATTGCTGTAAGGTCGCCATCAATGGACTTCCTTCATTTTTGTATCTTCCTCAGACCCCCCTGCCTGACCTGCAATGCCTCAAACCACTCCCACAGTTCATCCAGCCTGGAGGAAGGAAGGATTCCATCTTTAGCAAATTGATCCTTGCCATGTCCTAGAATAGTCTTCGATTTCTGCAGCAGGAGGTCTATGTTATCTTTATCCTGAGACAAGATGTGTTCTAACAATTCTTTTCCCCGGACTGCATCTTTCCCCACAGACAAGATCCCTTTGATAGCATTATCCCCTTTCGTCTGGACATCCATCAGCCAATCAGTAGCAGCTTGAGCAGAGGCCTTCATCTTTTCAATCCTGGAGATTGTCTCCTTAGGCAGAAAACCCAGAGTAGTAGAGGAAGAGGGGTGGAGAGACTGCAGAGGCTTCATCACCTCTTCCAAACTCTTCCTCAATCTTTCATTCTCCCTTTTCAACTCTCGTTTGGACTGAGTCTCCTTTTTTAATCTATCAACAATAACGACACTAGACCCCTCAAACTCCTCAATATCCTACTCCAGGGAGGCTGGCCCAAGGTTAATAGTTTGGACATTATAGTCCTAGCCTGTAACATCATCTCTTGTTTTATCCGCGGCAGGGGTAGCAATGTGAACTACCCTGTTATTCGTTTCATCCCTTTCCACCCGGGAAATCACCTTAGCGGCTTTCTTCTTCTTCCCTTTGCCAATCTGAGACAACATTTCATCCCAGTCTAATGGAGTGTCCTCAACAATCACCTGTTTCTTCCTGGCAAGCTCCTTCTCCAACCAGTCCGGAGCTACAGAGTTAGTCCGGATTCCTTCTGCTCTTGTTTCTTCCGGATCCTCTGTCACTTTCTCTTCCTCTGCGGCTGTCACCTCGGCCTCAGTTGTTACTTTGTCATCTTCCTTCTCCAGAATCTACTTAACTTGGTCAACCTCCCCAATTCCTAATTCTCGAAGCACCGGTGATGGAGTCCTAGCAGGGATGCTTTCCTCCGGCTCAGGTGATCCACGGCCTCTATCACTCTCCGAGGAATCCTCGTATTGCACCAGTGGAGAAGTGTGTCTCTCTTCTATTTCTACCTCAAGCTCAACCGCTTCACTGAACAGTGTTC
Source organism: Sequoia sempervirens (assembly GCA_007258455.2). NCBI lineage: Eukaryota > Viridiplantae > Streptophyta > Pinopsida > Cupressales > Cupressaceae > Sequoia > Sequoia sempervirens. The sequence goes on along the minus strand of VDFB02256636.1, from coordinate 126,039 downwards.
CTTCCTTGAACGGTTCTGCCTCCTCGCCAATTTCTTGCTCATCCGGATTCTCCAGTTCAAGTGCACTTGGCGGAGGAGAAACAGGCTTATCCTGCTCTTCAACTGGTAACGTTGGGGAGGAATCTTTCGGTTGTGCAGCATCCTTGGGAGAAGGAGTTCTTGATTTCCTGGTATAGACCTTTGTTTTCTCACCCCCTGAACTCTCCACATCTAAAATTGGAGGTTCATCTTCCGAAGCAGTCTGATCCTTCCTCCTCGCCATCCTTGTAATTCTTGTCTTCTTAGGTGGTGGAGGAGCATTCTCCTTTTCCGCTTTCTCCGTTTCCTCCTCATCAGAGGACTTGCTGATTGTCAGGGTCTTCCACCTTCTCTTTCCCTTAGGCTTCCTCTTCGTTACCGGTTCAGCTCCCTTAGGACCTCTGACCTTAATCTTGAAGGGTGACGTTTTTGCTGATTTCCCTTTGGGGTCCTCTTCCCCGGACTCCTCGGAAGTTGACATGGGGTTGAGATTCCCCATCAAGTTGAAGGTGCAAGTTACTTTCGCATTCTCCAACTCCCAGATTTTGTACCTTACCCAAGAAATGGTGAATTTCATCACAGAAGCCATCAGATCTTCTAACTCTGTCACCTCGGCCTCATTCCAATCGATATCACTGACTGACCTGTCCTTTATAGCCTCATAGACATGGTCTTGAACCAATTTCCCGTCATCATCAAGCTGATTCAGAATCAGCTTAACATTATATTGTCTAATTGCTTCCACAGGCAGCCTGGAATACCTTTTCTTCCTTGCATCGAGGTCATCCTTGATATTGACCCAGTAGTCTTCTAAGTCCTCCTTGTGCCTAAACTCCCGGGTAGCCCTCTTTTGGGCCTCTCCAGTTACATCAAAGTTCGTTCTCTTAGAATGGAAAGAGAATCCATAGGCCGCCAGCTCCTCACCTGCGGTGTGAGCCGATTGGATGGACGGGCACATCTCTCCTATGCCAATCCCAAGAGGGAAGTCTCCTCCAAAACCAGTCTTATGCTTTTCCCTCTTCACCACTGCATCAAACTCACAGATTTGTCGTACAACTTCCAGCAGCACAATATGGTCAGTGGGATACCGAGGCAACCTGTAAGGGGCAACTGGGCATCCATCAATCCGGAGGTAAGTGAATGTAGGGAACTGGATAAACCATGCTCCGTAGTTCTTGATTAGTCCTTTTGCTCCATCGGATAATCTGATATGCTCTACATTCTGAAGTGTCCAGGTAATATGCATTGTGAATGCATCATTGGTCCTCCTGTAATCCTTATGCCCCAAATGCAGCTCTGGATAAACCTCATAGATTATGTCCTGCCCAATGGTTCCCGTCGGAGTCAAACCTTTGTAGGGATAGGAAATGGCCAGCACATACATAATGTAAGAAGACATAGTGAATTTCTTTGCCTCTAGGACATTTCTCAGTTGTTTGTCAATCTCAGCACTGATGAGCCCTGCCCAGTGATAGTTCGTGCCTTGACTCATCTTGGTGATCACATGGACCATCCAACTCTCTAACCCTCCTGCACTTCTCAATCCTGCCACCCTGCTCAGCAATGTAATGGCATCATAGACATCTGACCTGAATTTTACCCTGTGCAGTTGTTTGGGCAACTTCGAATGGTGAGATTTTGGCTTCTCCAGCCATGAGTTGATCATCTGCTGAGCCTTGATTGGATCATTCTCATAATAAGTCCTGGCAATGTCAATGTTCAATGCACAGACCGAAGGAAGATCCGGCATGCTGAAGGCTCGTGCAATGGAGGCCGGACTGAAGTTCGCCAAGACCCTCCCTTCAGTGCTGACCACCATCTGTGTATCAAAGTCATACTGTCTAGCACATTCTAAGATCAGCTCATAACACTGAACCGCTGGAGGGAAACCTGCCACATGCACCAATCCAGAGTTCATCATTCCTTGTCTCAAAGCTGACAGATCCTTCTCAGCCGTTCTCTGTTTGAACTCCTCATATCGCCATGCACCAACGTTAGTGTCAGATACATCAGCCCACACAGAAGATATTTTACTTTCTGGGAGCTGGTTTTTCATATCTAGTCTCAATCGTTCTGTCTCGGAAATGGATGATGCCCCTGCACCACCCTTAGCCTTCCCAGCAGCCGCCTTGCCTGATTCGGCCTGTACAACCAAAACCATCATTAGAATTCAATTATGAAGCTTATTTCAATCCAAAAGGTTAGCACAAATCATGTAAATCCATCAAAATCCATTGCTAACTACTAATCCATCGAGATCCAGAGAAAACAGATAGTCTGGGAAAATCATGCAATCTGGGAAAATACCGTCGGGACAGAATTTTGGAGAAATCTGACCCAGACGGATTCCTGCTGCCAAAGCATCATTAGTCAAATAAATCATTAGTGCAGATGAAAAAATCAAAGGATAATCATTGAATTCACTCATTGGCAACAAGAAATAATCATTAGACAATCGTTCCACCAATCCTAACATCAAAATATCAAAAGAACACAATCGGATAGGAAATCCAGAAAAAATCTGGATGGAACAGATTTTCGCGGATAGCTTAAAATGCACCAGAAATAACCCCAGCCCGCGGAATAAGCCCAAGCCGGGAAAATCTGGGAGCGAGGAAATTCCGCGACGACCTCGGAAACCCAAAAAAATGACGAATGCGAACCAAAACTTAAACGATCACGGGATCTACTCCACCTGAGCTCGAATGATCTCAAAACCGGCGATAAGTAACAAAACTCAGGATGCAAAGGATTTAGACTTTTCAAAAGCACGCAAAGGATGAATTCCCATATCAAAATAATGATGCCCTAATCTAACAATCAAATTTCTGCCATTAAAACCAGAGTGAGCTTTAGGGCTTTAAAATATTAGCTAAGGACTTACCTAAAGCACTCGAATCCTCACAGGACAGGGAAGCCAACATGATATAGGGACAAAATCGCTCAAAACACAATAAAACCTCCGTTCTGGGCCGAACACCAAGGGAAACCCTAATTTCGCATAATAACACATTTCGCGCCCAAAACAAGCAAGCAATCCGACCCAGAATCCCGTCTAAAGGATACATACGCAATCTTATGGATAAATAAAGCTCATAGGACACGGGAATAGGGTTCTTCAACAAAAAAATGGATCAAACCCGACTCTATAAATATGAAATCGTAATTAATTCAAGGGCCGACCCCAAATCTAACAATACCCAATGCGAAAAACCTTCAATTACCCCCCAAGCAAGCAGAAGGGCAATGATTACATACCATGGATCCAAACGAACGGAATTCGAGCCCAGAAAGTTGACCACGCAGCAAACACGTCCAAGCGATGAAAACACTGACACCAGCGCTCAAGCAATTCTCACACAAACGAACCAAGATCGATTCTCAAAGCCACAAATAAAAGTCTCAATCACCAGAGCAATCAACAAGGCAGCAATGAAGTTAGAATGAAACTGAAAATGCCCTAAACCCGACCTTATACCCGCCTGAGCAAAGGTACCTCAACCATTAATGCGCGATAAGACATTTCTGACAAGTCCGGAAACCCGAGCCCCAAGCGGAATTTCAGAAAATCCCAGAATGTGCGGAAACACAGATTTCGCGGAAATGCAGAAACCGGGGAAATGAGGAAGATCAGGATTTTGGCAGAATCCAGGAAAATCCGCTAGGACCGGATAATCCCGAAGTAAGGAAGAAACCCGAAACCGGAGAATCGTACCAGAAACAGACAAGGAACCAGGGTCCGGAAAAATCCGCCAGAGCCAGAAAATCCCGGATCCAGGTGAAAACCCGGACTTGGCCAAAAACTCATTTTCAATCAATTCCAACCTCAAGGAAGGGTCAAAGCCAGCAAGACCAGCATGTCAAGACCCTAAGATAATGATAAATCCAATATAAACCAAAGGTCAAAGACACCAAAAAGAGGGTCCCTACTCTAAGTGGGGCGTGTGTGCAAAAGCTACTGCTTGATAATCAATTTGGCCATCAAGCATGGAAGTGCCTAACCTTCTACATCACATGGTGATGAAAGGAGAACACAATTGGTGCAAGAGGAAGATTGTGAGAGTGTCAACTCTCCTTCCCAGCATGTTTCTCTTGAGGTTGGAGAATCCCTGATGATGAGAAGAACATTGCTCAAGGTCCCTATGGTGAAAGAGCCTCCACAAAGAAAATCATTGTTTAGAACCACCTGCAAATCTCAAGGTAAGGTTTGTAAAGTAGATGTTGATACCGGTTCCACAGACAATTTGGTTTCTTTAGAGATGGTTGAAAAGTTAAAGATGAAAAGAATCCATCACCCCACACCTTACAAGGTCTCTTGGTTGAATAAGGGTCAACAAGTCCTAGTGAATGAGAAAACATGGGTTGAATTCAATATTGGGGGGTATAAAGACAAGATATTGTGTGACATCATCCCAATGGATGTTTATCATTTGCTATTAGGAAGACCCCGACAGTATGTTAGAAAAGAAAAACATGATGGACAAAAAAATACATATGTGATTGAAAAAGATGGAGTTTCATTTACCCTCACCCCTTTGCAATATGAAAATGTAGACACACAAGTTGGGTCAAGTGTCATGTTGGTTGGGGAAAAATAATTCTTGAAAACTATGAAAGAAGAAGGTGGACAAGGATATGCAATTATAATCAGACCTAAATCTATCATGACAACAACCAAGGTTGAAAATGTGCCTAAGGAAGTACAAGCCTTGTTGAACAAGTACCAAGACATTGTTGTAGATGAGCATCCTAGTTCTTTGTCACCTATAAGGGATGTGAGCCACCACATAGACTTTATACTAGGAGAAAACTTACCCAATAAGGTTGCATACAAAATGACTCCTCAAAAAAATGAAGAGATAAGGAAAAAAATACAAGAATTGTTTGATAAGGGACTCATAAGAGAAAGCTTAAGTCCATGTGTTGTCCCTACTGTGTTAGCACCTAAAAAAGGTGGAGATTGGAGAATGTGAATAGATTCAAGGGGAATTAACAAGATAACTATAAGGTATAGGTTTCCCATACCAAGAATGGAGGATTTGATGGACTGTTTAGGAGGGGCTTATTACTTTTCAAAGATTGACCTCAAAAGTGGCTATCACCAAATTAGGATAAGAGAAGGGGATGAGTGGAAAATTTCCTTCAAAACTAATGAGGGGCTGTATGAATGGATGGTAATGCCATTTGGGCTTTCAAATTCACTAAGGACTTTTATGAGACTAATGAATAAAGTTTTGAAACCCTTCATAGGTAAGTTTGTAGTTGTATACTTGGATGATATTCTTGTGTTTAGTAAGACTAAAGAGGAACACTTGTACCATTTGGACATGGTGTTGAAGAGGTTGAATGAAGAAAAGTTGATGATCAATTTGAAAAAGTGTGAATTCATAAAGGAGGAATTGGTCTACCTTGGTTTTGTGATTTCAAAAGGCACTTTGAAGATGGACCCCAGCAAGGTAGAAGCAATTTTGAATTGGCCTACTCCAACTTCAATTAGTGAGGTAAGAAGTTTCCACGGCCTAGCTAGCTTTTACAATTAATTTGTGAAGAATTTCAGTCATATTTTCTCTCCAATCATTGATACTATTAAAGGGGATAAAAGGAAAAGGTTTGTATGGTCTGATGAGGCAAAAAAAAGCTTTCAATTTCTGAAACACAAGATAGCACAACAACCTATCTTAGCATTGCCTGATTTCAATAAGGTGTTCATAATTGAATGTGATGCAAATGGGTATGCAATTGGTAAATTCTTGAGCCAAGAGGGAAAACCTGTAGCATTTTTTAGTGAAAATCTTAATGAAGCAAAGAAGTATTCTTCTTATGACTTGGAATTGTATGTCATGGTCCAAGCATTGAAAAAGTGGAGACACTATCTCCTTCCTAAAGAGTTTATTTTTTTTACTGACAATCATGCTTTGAGTTTCTTAATCAACCAAGACAAACTCAACCATGGACATGTGAAGTTGGTGGAGTACCTACAAAGCTTCACCTTTACCATCAAACACAAAAAAGGGCAGTTAAACAAGGTGGCGAATGCTTTGAGTAGAAGACAAATGTTGGTGCGAGAAATTCAACTCCAAAGTGTAGGTATTGATGCTTTGAAAGGTATGTATGAAGGAGATGATGATTTCAAGGATGTTTATGCTATTTGTAATCAGTTCAATGGCACTTTCCATGAATAATATTCAAATTTTTTGATACAAGATGGCTTATTGTTTAAGGGTGCTCAATTTTGTATTCCTAAATGCTCTATGAGGACTAATCTGATTAAAGAGAAGCATTGTGGCAGCTTAGGGGGTCATTTTGGTGTGGATAAAACTTTGGAATAGGTAAGAAGATATTATCATTGGCCAAAAATGCAAAGTGACATCAGAAAACTTGTTGAAAAATGTGTAGTTTGTCAAAAATCCAAGGGTTCAAGTACAAATGCAGGTCTTTACCAGCCTTTTCCAATTCCAAATAGGCCATGGGAATCCATCAGCATGGATTTTTTGTTGGGTTTACCCAAAACTCAGAGAGGGTTTCATAGTGTATTTGTTTTTGTTGACCGGTTTAGTAAAATGGCCCATTTTATACCATGTAAATGAACAAGTGATGCCTCATACATTGTAGGGTTATTTTTCAAGGAGGTGGTTAAGATTCATTGTTTACCATTGACAATTGTCTCAAATAGGGATAGTAAATTTTTGGGTCACTTTTGGAGAACCCTTTGGAAAAAGTTGGGAACAAATTTAACCTTTATCTCTACCTATCATCCCCAAACTAATGGGCAGATTGAAATTGTCAATAGGAGTCTCAGAAACCTTCTTAGATGATTGAAAAAAGAGCACTCAACACAATGGTACTTGGTTCTTTCCCAAGATGAGTTTACATATAAAAACTCTGTAAATAGAAGTGTTGGGAAAAGCCCATTTGAAATTATCTACAGATTGAAGCCTAGGGGAGTCTATGAACTTAGAGATTTGAGTGGCATTGAGAGGAGTGTTGAAGGAAAGGAATTTGCAGTTGCTATGAAGGATATACATCGGAAAGTTAAGGAGAATCTTCAAAAGATTGTCGAGAAATACAAGAAACATGCATATTTGAAGAGATGAGAACTTCATTTCAAAGTGGGGGACTTGGTATTAGCTCACTTGAGGAAGGAAAGGCTACCTAAAGGGAAGTACAAAATGTTATAGATGAAGAAGATTGGGCCATGTAGTGTGGTCCACAAATTTGGAGCAAATGCCTATGAGATATAACACCATCCTAGAGTGGCTATCTCTCAAATCTTCAATATTTCTAGCCTTTATCCTTCTAAAGGATTTGTGATTTCATGTGAACAAGCAGGTAGACTAGGAGTTATAGATGAAGATTGGGTCAAGGACTTACCACCAAGTCAACCATTGAAGCTTGAAAGAATCTTGGATACCAAAGAGGCTAAGAGAACTAGGCATAAGGTGTATAATGAATTCCTAGTGAAATGGAAAGGTCTCCCTAATGAAGATGCAACCCGGATGTTAAAAGAAGACATCATGAAACATGGTACCACAGTGCAATATTTGATCTCAAGTGGAACTTGAGATTTTGTTCTCCCCAGGTGTATGGTGTAGGGGCACCTAGTCTACATTTTGTAAATAGGGTCCAATGTTAGATTTTTTGGTGTTTTGAGTCATATTTGATGTAATAAGTCCTATTTAGACCATGCTTAATTTTTTGCATCTCATGGGGTTGACTTTACATAAAGTTTTCATATTTCATATTTTGTAAATGTTACAAATGTTGCATCAACAACTTTGCAATTTTTATTGTGTTTGGAAGGTGAATGGTCAAGTCATTCAAAAAGTATTTTGAAACATTAGTTTTGGTTGGAAAAAATTTAAATAGGCCTTGAGTAGTTCGAGGCAATGTTCTAGAGTTTCTTTTGATTCAATCAAACAATAAGAAATCTTTATTTTTCTGCAATTTCTTGAGTAATTTTGTTGGTATAGGAGTTTGTACAGCTCCATACTATGTGTTAATGATCTGAAGTGCATTGAAATTGATGGAGGGATGAATTAAATGTGTTTTGGTTTTGATTTGATCTAATTTCATAAAGTTTCAAGGGAGTTAGAGCCAATTTAGTGAAAGCAGTCTAGTAACCCTAGGTTTAGAGGGTTTTGATAGAAAAAATGGAATATTGAACCATTCCACTAGTGGAAACCTCTGCAAATTGGTGGAATGGCATTAGTTAGGGTGATTTTAATTTTTGTTAGTTTTTTAGATGCAGGGGATGGAGGTAGGGCAATGTTTGATCAAGCCCTATCCTAATATCTTAATGTATCAGGCTTAGGAGTGTAGGATAGAAGTAGGGTTTTGATGATTAATGAGTTTGTAAATGTTGTTGTTGATAAAATTTGTAGTTTCAGACCCCATATGATCAGATTGAAGCCTTGGAATGGAGTTTGGTAGATTGGAGAAGGGATTTCATAAAGTTGCTTTGTAAAATAGGGCTAATTAGACCTAGTTGTTGTGTAGCAGTCCATTTTAGAGGGTGTTGATACAAAAAAGGAACACTCCCAAATTTGATATGTTTCAAAATGGAAAAAAGGGTATTAGAAATGGTGATTCATCTATGGGTTTGAAGTTTTCTTTACAAGATATGGACAAAATTCACTATTTGGAGGGCTACAAGGAAGTTTGAAGGAATTGTGAACAAACCACCAAGTTAGGGTTTGAGATGATGAAATTTTGTTGGTGTGATTGGTTAGAAGAATGTCCTGCTAACTCTGCATCAATTCTTCATGTTTGTTATTGTGCACTTCAATATTGTGATGTAGAGTTTATGATTCAGAAAGTGTTTCAAACAAGATCAACATCATTCAAGCAAGAGTGAACCACATCATTGTAGCCATTTCAAGCATATTTGTAGCACCTTATTGCTAGGGTTTAAATTGAGGTTGCAACATTTATTACTTGTTCATTCATCATTCTCCATTCTTATTTGTTTTCATTTCAGGTTTAGTACCAACAGGGGTTTAACAGACAGAGCCTATTCACTAAACTACAACATTTTCCCCTCTTCTTGTGTATGATTTTTAGAGACTGGGTTGCATATTCTTCAGGAGAAAAGTTGGAAAAATTTGTCAATTGAATAGAGTAAAAAAAAATTCATTAAGCCTTGGAGGACTTGGAGAGACCTACAGTGGGAACACTGTTTGAATCACAACTAGTCCAAAAAAAGCAAAGTAGGTTGAGAGGAACAAAATCGGGTCTTGAGCTTCCAAAGTAGAAGTGGACTGATTCACCACAAGTGGCGAATGAGTCCCACTGTATAAGCATGATAGAGATTTTCATATATTTGGATACCCTTTTGGCTGAAACCTATATCTGCACATTTTCCTAGAAGCAAGATTGATTTTCCCAGCTTGGAAAATGGGTCCTAGTTAGCATTATTGATAAATTTTCCAAAATTTCAGACCTCCATTCCACCTTCTTCAGTCTCCTAGGTGCACACTTTCTATTTCATATGTAACTTTTTGTTGAATATTGTTCATATTTCTAGGTCATTTAGAGTTAATTTGCATTCAATTACGGTTTTTTCTTACAACTTGCATTACATTGTCTTTTCCAAGTCTAAACTTTTTGGTGAACCCCTCATTATATTTCATTCAGCCTTCAAGAAAGTCCCTTTGCAATATTTCAATCTCCTTTGCATTGAAATCTCAAGGGTTTGTTCTTGAATGAAGAGTGTGAAGATTGCCTCTCTCCTTTTAGGTCCAAAACCCTAAAGGTGAAAGAGAGGAACCACAAATAATTTTTCTATTTTTTAGTCCCTAACCTAACAAAGACATCCATAATCTTTGTCAATATCAACGAAAAAATGTCCCTACATTATTCACAATTGATAGATTTGGACCAATAACATCATACTCTGGTTTTGGACACATTCCAAAATGATGAGGCTATTATAGAATTCATGAGACTTCAAACCAATATATTGCAAGGAGATCACAAAGCAGGGTTTGTAATGGAACTAGATTGAGGAGCATATTTCAGAGGGGAGATTGTGTATTCTAGTCGTAAAAATAAAATACAAAATTTAAAAATCAAAAAGAGGTCCCCTAAAGAAAACCACAATGCGGCTTTATCATATCCAAAAAAGAGAAAAACAAAGGATGCATCTAAAGGTGAAAACCTCTCCGAGGAACCCAAAGATGGAACATTCAATCTCTCCACCATAGAATATCAAGGGAAATCAACACTCCTAGTTGAAGACGTTGAACTTATAAATGTTGGCACAACAAAAACACCCAAAATCACATATCATGTAGCATCACTTGATCCTAAAGAAAAGGTGAACTTCTCAACATTCATCAATGAAAGGAAAATCAACTTCGCACAAACATATGTAGACATGCTAGGCTAGATCCAACATTGGTCATACATCACCTAGTTGTATTTCCTAGAGCTAAACCCAACAAGCAGAAGCTATGGAAGATGCATCCACACATAACACTTTTGGTAAAAGTAGAACTTTAGAAACTGTTAGATGTGGGATTCATTAGATCCATTGACTATTTTGAATGGGTGTCAAACCTAGTACAATATCAAAACCCACTAGGGGCATAAGAATCTACACATACTTTCAAGATCTAAACAAGGCTTGCCCAAAATATGACTTCCCTCTTCTCAACATCGATATGATCATAGATCTAATTGTAGGGCATGAAATGCTATCATTGATGGACAGGTTCTTTAGATACAATCAAAGAAAAATATCCCCTAAAGACCAACATAAAACTGCTTTTACTTTTCCGTGGGGAACCTTTTGCTAGAATGTCATGTCACTCGGTCTAAAGAATGTAGGGGGAACCTACCAGCGAGAAATGACTACTATCTTTCATGATATGCTACATACAACTATGGAGGATTATGTGGATGACATACTAGCAAAGTCCATCAAAAGAGAAGACCATTTGAGAAACCTAGAAAAAGTATTTGATAGGGTAGAACAATAGAACTTGAGGCTCAATCCAAAGAAGTGTGTATTTGGAGTGAAAATATAGAAAAATTCTAGGGTACATAGTATCAAGAAGAGACATTACTCAAGTAGATCTCACCAAGGTAAAAGCTATACTAGAAACACTCCCTCCAAGTACATTGAAGTAGTTGAGAAGTCTATAAGGGAAACTATAGTCCATCAGGAAATTCATTGCACAGTTGGTACAAAAGTGTCATCCTTTTACCCATCTGCTACACAAGGACATCACATTTAAGTGGGATGGAAGATGAAATCAAGCATTCCAACAGTCAAGGAATATCTACTCACTCCTCCAATATTAATGCCACCAATTCTATATAAAGCAATGATACTATATGTTTCTATGATCTTACGACAATTTAGGATCTCTCAGCTTTTTAATAGATGGCTCTAAAAATAAGGGAAAGACTAATCTATCATATGGTGGGTATGAGTTGAACTAAATGCACTTATGGAAAGATAAGTGACTCTATCTATAGTCTTTGCACCATAGAATTTGGAACTTTTCATCTTGACAGGACAGTAAAAGCTAATCTCAAAAAGTGAATCCCTAAAATTTGCCTATTGGCAAAAGCAGCTCTAATGGGTAGAATGCGTAAATGGGTAATGATATTGTAGTGGGTTGACATAGAATAAATGAATCAAGGCTATCAAAGGAAAAATCTGTAGTCAATATGAAACACCAATGGATGATCCTTGACCCTTTAATATTAAATTCCTAGATACAAGCATCTTTTTAACTAATCAATCTAGCTGTTGGACCTTGTGCTGATGGGTCCCCACTCAACATATGGCAAATTATCAGCTACCATAGAGGAGATAGTATACCTAAGACTTACAAGTTCACTGTAGCATAATAACATCTTTGAATGAAGTGCTAATCCTTAAGACTGAAGATGGCCATTGAATGGAGGATAAAGGAACTACAGGTTTATGGATACTCTCAACTAGTAATAAGGCAAGTAAATGATGAGTATGAAACAAAGGATGACAAGCTAGTGCCATATAAAAGAATGGTGAACAGTTTTAAACAATATTTTTTCATCATCACCTTTGAATAGGTTCCCAAGATTAACAACAGAGTAGTCAACACTATGGTGACAATAGGTTCACTTCTAGGCCATTCCACAAAATATTCCTAAGTAAAGATTCCTTGTGGAGCAACTGCTCATACCAGCATTCGACATTCCAAAATTAGAATTTTTTTATGTTGTTGGTCCTAACTCACCATGGTGCCAATATAAATTTGACTATATCCAACATGGTATCATAACTCCTGAATTAGCAACAATCCAAAAGAAGACCTTTATCTATACAACCTCCCAATTCACTATCCTTGGAGATACCATATACAAATGAAGTCTAGATGGAACATTACTTTGATGTCTCAATGTGGAATAAGTGAAAACTACTTTACAAGAAGTGCACAAGGGTATATGTGGGTCTCATGCAAGTGGGCCTAATTTAGTACAAAAATTGATCAAAACAGGGTACTATTGGCCATCAATGGAACAAGAATACATTCAATACTCAAGAAAATTCCATCAATTCCAACAACACAGTGACCTTTCTCATGCACCAACATAGGAACCGAGACCAATAACAACACCATGGCCTTTCTCGCAGTGGGTATTAGACTTGATAGGTGAAATATCTCCCACTTCATCTAATGGGAATAAGTTCATTATCACAACAACTGAATACTTCACAAAGCGTATAGAAGCAATTCCATTAACTTACATCACAAGGAAATAGATATCAAAGTTCATCTTGAATTATCTGATCTTCCGATATGGAATTCCCCTAACTATCATAACGGACAATGGAACCCCATTCAAAAACCAAGATATCAAAGACCTTTGTTCCAAGTTTTCTATCCAACAAAGATTCTCAATGCCCTACTACCCTCAAGGAAATGGTCAAGTTGAAGCATCTAATAAAACCATCCTAAAAATCTTGGCTACTTTTAATGATGTTGATTATGATTAGATTTGCAACTAAACCAACCTATGAAGACTTGAACTAGAGTTCAAACACCTACAGTTGCCACATTTTTCCTTGGTCTATGGATCAAAAGTGGTCTTACCCTATTGAGTTGAAATACCCATCATGCAGTGTCACTTTGAAAGGGCATAGTCAGCTGAATATTAGGTGTCCAGATTGAGTGAGTTGGAACTCCTAGATGAAAGGTGTTTGAGCATGTTAAATCATCTTCAGGTTTATCAGAATCGACTCAAATGAAGCTACAACAAAAAGATCAAAAATAAAAGCTTTCAAGTTGGTGACCTAGTACTAAAAGAGAATCAAAAGATCCAACTAAATTAGGATGGGAAGGGAAAGTTTGAACCAAACTAGTTAGGTCGTTTCATCATCACAACAAGCTATGGCTCTAGAGCTTATCAGTTGGCTACTTCTGAAGGAGAACCTTTAGCTAGGCAGCTAATGATAATGAGAAGCTAAGGTAGTAGACTTCCTACACTAATCTTGAGGAGAATAATACAAAGAGCTTTTATAGATCTTTAATGGTGCAGAAGCAAACATAAAATAAACATAAATATAATACATACCACAACCACGATTGGTTTATATGGGAAAACAAAAATATTACAATATACTTACCAAAACAAGCTTCTCACAGAATTATCACCTAAGAGATCAAGAGACAACATGTTGCTACTAGGACTATTAGAAATCATCCACAATGTCCACCACATAAGTAATACAACACCCTCATAAAATAAGGTTACATTCTAGGGAAAGATAGGCCAACAAAATATTTTCCATTAGATTTAAAACCTAATAATGAACGGTCCAGATTTACAATATATCATTATTTAATGTATGTAAGCCATTTTAGGATTTTCCTAAAAAAATTAACACACTCACATTTTTCTCTTTGCTACCATTGTATACACCTATCAATGTAACTAGGAAATATATATATATATATATATATACATCCTATCAACAATAAATTGTATATAATTCAAGGTTGAGACACATTTTCCCAACAAATCTCCCACTTGTTGAACACCTTACAAGAGCAACAAGAGGGTGTAAACATCATCTCTTTAATTATTAGGGACCGAAAGGCCCATAGTCTTTGAATACCATTTAAACTTCTCTATGCTATAGGCTTAGTTAAAGAATCAACAACATTCATCAAAATCTCTACCTTAACCAACTTCAACCTACTATCTTCGACCATATGTCTAACAAAATGGTAATGTACATCAATGTATTTGGTCCTAGGATGAAATGTTGGGTTCTTGGCTAGACATATCACACTCTGACTGTCACAATAAATTGTCACTGCACCTTGTTTTATTCCAATATCTAAACACAATCTCTTAAGCCAAATGGATTCTTTACAAGAATGAGTAGCTTCCATATACTATGCTTCAGTAGTGGAAAAAGCAACCACAACTAGTCGCTTACTCATTCAACTAATTGGCACCATCAATTAAAGTAAACACATAAGCACTTGTGGATTTTTTTTATCAACATCACCCATCTAGTCTAAATCCACATAACCATGAATATCAAGGGAAATTTTATCTTCAATCATATCACTATGATAACATAAGGAGTAATCTAAGGTACCTCACAAATATCTGAATACTCTTTTAACTGTCGATGAACTCTACTAGGATTAGACATATATGGAAGAACTCCCTTTGTAGCCAATGTCTAGTCTAGTAAAACCATAACATACATCAAACTTAACTACACTCTAGTAGACATGCTACTCGTATCTTCCATCTCCGATGGGGATGATTAGACAATGCAAGAATAGATAACATTGTTCAATTTAATGGGAACTTTACAATGGTCTACAATCCTACATATCAAACCTTTGTAAAATTCAATTGAAATGCTTACTTTGGCCAAGCCATATTTGTCTATTCACTCTATCTCTTCTAATTTTCATCCCACAAATGTGTTTACCTGCACCAAGATCATTCATTTCAAACTTAGCAACAAGTTGAGATTTTAGTTATGAAATCATACCTTTCCCTGTACTAATAAATAACATATCAATGAGTTCATATAATGAAATAAATAGGAAAATGATCACCATTAGTCTTATAATAAACACAATGATCTGATTGAACACTCAAATACTGGAAACTCAACACATGTATCAAATTTTTGGTACCACATCCCTAGGACTCTATTTTAGGCCATACAAGATTTCTTCAATTTTGTAAACCAATTTACTTTTACCTTTCACCATGTAGTTCTCTGGTTGTGTCATATAAATATCCTCTTCCAAGTCATCATGAAGGAAAGCAATTTTCACATCTATTTGATCAACCTCTAAATCATAAGCAGCAACAATAGAAAGCAAAAAATTAATGGATGTAATTTTTGTAAAAAGAGAAAATATCTCCTATAATCAACACCCTCAGCGAGGTAACCTTCACAACCAACCTTGCTTTGTACTTCTCAATACCTCCATCTAAACCAATATTTTTCTTGAACAACCATTTGCAACCAACAAGTTTTCATCCTTCAAGCAAATGGGTACAAGATCCCATGTATCATTCTTTTTCAAAGATGCCATTTCTTCATCCATTGTAATCTTCCATGATTCTGCACCATTCATACCTATTGCCTCTTCTACAGATCTGGGTTCATCCAAGTGATTATTCAAAGTAAAAAATACATCTCAAATCATTAGGTAAATACCTTTTAGGGTTTCCTATGTCTTGGGAGACCTATGAACAAGTTGAGTTGGAGGTTCTTCCTCTTCTAAAGATTCGTATAAGTTGAGGCCTCAACTTCTTATCTATCTTTGGGCCTCGATTCAACTTTTTCAAGTGTAGAAGGAAATTGAATCACATCTTCTTGTTTACTTTGTTCTGGCTTCAATGTAATAGAAGAAGGTTTAGTCTCTCTAAAAATAATACTTCTACTATGTATTACCTTTTGTGCAACAAGATCCCAAAGCTTGTATCCTATCACACCATAACTATATCCAATGAAGATAGATTTCACAACCTTATTCTCCAAAAAAATTCACTTCTCCTTTGGCACATGTGCATATGCCTCACAACCAAAAACTCTAAGATTTCTTAATGAAGGCTTCCTTAACTCCTAACATGCCTCTATATAGGCATCTTATCAACAAGAGCTAATGTAGGTGCCCTATTAATAAGGTAATAGACAATAGCAATAGCTTTAGCCCAAAACCTTTGTTCTAGGCCAGCACCACTCAACATACACCTAGCCTTCTCCATTATTTTCTTTTTCATTCTTTTGCAACTCCATCTCATTGAGTAGAATATACGCTTGTATTTTTCTAATGGTCACCACCTGAGTAGTATCTATCAAAATTGTTAGAGAAAAATTCACTACCATTATCAGTCCTCAAAATTTTTATTTTCTTTCTAGTTTGCAACTCAACCATTTCTTTAAATTCTTTAAATCAACTGAAAACTTCAAATTTACTCTTTAGACAATATGTCCATGTCCTCCTACTATAATCATCAATAAATGAAACATAATATGTGGATTTACCAATCGAAAGAACATCTACAGGACCAAACACATCATAATGAATAAGATCCAATACACCAAAAGATTTATGAGAACTCGAGTAAAACTGAAAGTTGTTTTTTCTTCATAAATGCAATGCTCACAAAAATAAAATTCAAGATTACAATAAAAAAACCTTCAACAAGGTTTTTATTTTTCAAGGTCCTTAGACCCTTTTCTCCAAAGTGGCCAAGTCTCTGGTGCAATAACATAGTTTTCTCTATAGGTAACTTGGACTTAGAAGGAAGAGCACCCTTGGATACCCAAAATCCATGACCATCTATTGAAGATGAAACCGGGCTACTCTTCCATAGACTTGCTTTTCACAGAAGTACTATTGCACTCAATATTGCATGCATCCAATTTATACAATCTGCCATATCTAACACCTCTAGCAATCACCATAGTACCTCTAACCCTCTTGCATCTTGCATCAAAAAATACTACCTACACACCTGCATCTATTAGTTTTCTCATAGATAACAAATTCCATGCTAATCTAGGGATATGCAACACACCATTAATCATTTTTATTCTACCATGAGGAAATCTGATTTTAACTTTACCACAACCAACAATGTATAAATGAGAATCATCACCCAAGTACACCTTACCTCCATCAAATTATTCATATTTAGAAAACTAATCTATATTAAACACTATATGGAGAGATACCCCAAGTCAATTAACCACATCACACTGCATAAGTTTCCAGTCGCTATGAATGCACATCACCGCCTTTCTCCTTTCTCGCACTTTAATCAAAATCAAATTTCTTCTTTTTCTTCTTCTTTTCTTCTTTGCATTCCTTATGAACATGTCCAAGCTTACTGCAGTTCTAGCAAATAACTTTGAACTTTCCAGGAGATTTAGATCTCCCCTTAGATTTGGATTTTTCACGCTTCTCATTCTTCTTTCCTTTTTTCTTAGGTCTTCCACGAACATTTAGGGCCTCCTTGGAAGTGATGGATACCTTTCTCCCCTCATCTATTTGAAAGAAAAGAACCCACCACATCTTCAGTCTTCAATATAACATAAGTACTCCCAACAACCATAACAAGAAAATCCCACGAATCAGGAAAAAAACAAAGCAATATCTAACATTTCTCCTCCTCATCCATTTTGACATCAACTGATGCCATTTGAGCCACCAAAATATTGAATGCTTCTAGGTGATCTTTGATTCATCGACCCTCTTCCATTCTCAAGGAATATAACTTCTTCCTCAAGAAAATATTGTTCACTAAAGATTTTCCTTGATACATCTCACTAAGCTTCTTCCATAGTTTCTGTGCAGAGGTATCTTCATGGACATTGATTAAAACAGAGTCTACCAAGCAAAATCTAATTAGACCCTTAGCTTTATGGTCCATAACATCATATTGAGCAGCCTTAGTATGATATGTAGGCCTTGAAACATTCTCACCAATAGCATCCCATAGATCTCGATCTATCAATAGATCCTCCATCTTTAGCTTCCACATCTCAAAATTATTTCTAGAAAATTTCTCCACCTCTATTCTCCCTAATGAACTAGCCATTTGAAAATTCCTGCAACAAGATCACAAAGTGTCTTCTTCACAAGCTCCCACTCAAAGCCATATTAGTTCAAAAAACCCAATAACCCATAGTTGAAACCAAACGTGATCAAGCTTTGATACCACTTATAAGGAATCTAAGGTAGTAAAACAACTTCCTACACTAATCTTGAGAGGAGAATAATGATTTTTTTTTAAAGATCTTTAACAGTTATAGAAACTTAAACAAAAATAAACATAAATAACATGCATACAACACAATGATTTACATGGGGAAAACCCTTTTGATAGAAAATCCCCACACTCCAAAATCCACCCAATATATTACTTAGTAAATCATAAAGACTAGAATATACTTGTAGAGCAAGCTTCTCATAGGAGTATCACCACAAAAGATCAAGAAACAACACAACTGCTATCAAAATATTAGAAATCATCACTGTTGATGGTGATGTTACTAGCAAAAATAGGGCGAATAAATTCTTCATAGACAAACCACGAAGAGACTATCCTTTTTGAAAGATGTAACCAAAGACAACCCCATGGGATCCATATGATAGGACAAAGGTTGGCTTAGTTCAACTCAAGTCTCTCTACAGTCAGCCCTTGATAGTACCATAGGTTCACTTTAGGGTATGATGACATTTTGTTAACTTCAAAGGAAATATAATTGCTTTCCGTTTCTTTAAGGATCATAAGAATTTTACACAATATTCGTAATTCAATCAAAAAATCATGAAATCAAAAAATTTGAAATAATACTTCATGAACATCAATAATTTTGCTATCACTTAAGTAGATTTATCTTTAAGCATCCAAAAAATTCATAGGAAACAAAATATTTTCAATAAATTTCCATTCATTCATCTATTTTTTGAAACATTTTCTAGAATTTAAACATATATTCTAAAAGAAAGCATAAAAATACTAAAATTTAAAATTTCTCCTAGTTATTCTCCACGCATGCCCCAAAGAATTAATCAAATCAAAGAAAATTGATTTATACTTCACCAAAATTATTCATAGCTATATATAAAATGATGCAAGATTTTAAAGAGATGGGGTTTTAGTTTGGACATGTCAAGTAGGTTTTGCATGCACCCTTAAGCAGCACAACACATAGTCTTGTTTGGATGAACTAACAAAATCAACTACAAAGATTCATGAAATAGTTAGCTATCAAATTGGCTTCAATATTGATTAATATCTATGTGCATACAAGTTTTTAGACTAAATTGATTTATAAAACAAGAAAAGTGAACAAAATTAAGAGAGGTTTTGGCTCTTCCAAAATCCACAAATTTTGAACTTAAAAACAAAAATAAAGCAATAAATGGCCTTTTTTAGGAACAAGGCCCCAAGAGTTCAAACTTAAAGTTTATCCAGAGAATTAGAAATAACAAATCAAAATGTGGCACGTGGCATAAGCCAACTATCATCAAAATATTCTAGATGAAGTCAAAGCTCAACAATAACACTTTTTCTCTTTCCAACTCTGGTACACAATACTTCACATGAATCAAGGCTATCGACACCCTTTAGAATACCAAACAGAAAACATCTAATGGGACCAAGAAAAACCTGCACAATTCAAATGCATAAAGAATATTTCTGGGACACCTCCGATATTCGATATCTAGTATTTCTTTTCATCATTTGGGGCTCGAGCTCCAAGATCTTTTCTTCACCTTTCTTCAATTGATATTCTTGGAAAGCATTCAATGCTTGTGGCATACATTCTTTTGAAATACCTTATATTTCCTTCCAAGTGAGCTTAAGCCTTGTATATTCTTCTAATACCTGGAGTATATTAGCATTCATTTGCACTTTCTATGCCTCATATCTAGCTATGGTGTTCCTTCATTGTATAATCTCATCAATGACCTACCAAGTTAACACCTGGACAAGATCTCTATTTATCCTTTCAATCCATTCCTTAAAGGCTTTAGCTTCTTTTCCCTCCTGTCCTAGCATCTAGGGATCACAACCTTGATGTGTCATCATTTCAATAAAGTCTTGATCTTTATCAAGCAATTTTATATATTCCATGGTGACCTTTATAAATCCTTCAATCCATTGTATCAACATGTCATCTTCACACCTAAATTGTTTCTTCCATTTTTCTGGCAATGAAACTTCTTGCCCTGAAATTACATTTCCTTGAATTAATTCTTGGACATCCATTTGTATGAGAATTTCAACTTTTTTCCTTTCAACATCAATTTGCTCCTGGAAAACCCTGCATTCACTTTCAAATCTTCTAGATTTATCAAACCAATGGTATGCTTTCTTATACTTTCCTATTACATTTTTAATGAATTCTTCTCCCTGCCTCACCCAATACTCAATCCATTCTTCAAATACATTCATTTTATGGTGAACTGCTATAATTGCATCCACCCATTCTTGTGAAATTAGTGCTGGATGTTTGGGAAATTCAATCTGTGCTTGACCAGATAAGCTTAGTAATTTTATAAAATTTTCTAGGGTAGCAACCCATTCTTTCAATTCTCTTTTCTTCATTTTATACTTTGGTACTATGGAAATAGTAGCATCCAAATTCATCTTTATTTCTTCCAACTTTTGCCTCCAAGATGAGTGTCTAAGATTAATAATTTTTATCTTGTACTCAAGCATTATCTCATGTCTATTTTTGTCAGCTATTGGAGTAGCTATATGGATAGTTCTATCTCCAACGTATTTTTTTGTATGACATGCTTTGCTTTAGCTCTCCACCTATGTTTAGGAGTATCTACTTCCTATATAAAATTGTTAAGATCCAGAGGAAGTACTTCTACTTCCATTGGAGAAGCCAATTCCTTGATTAACCAATCAGGTGCATCCTCATCATGCTCTACCTCTACAACATTACTTTGTTCCTGGCTTATATTTGATTCAAGAACTTCTTCTCTTATTTCTTCAATTTTATTTGTAACGTCCTCCAAAATAGAAATTTCTTTAATATTTTATGGAATAGATTTAGGATTACTGGGATTTGGCACTGTCTCCTCCGTTTGAAGACTTATATTTTCCTTTCTATCCAGATGTTCAACATTACCTTCCTGGACGCCACTTTCTTTGTATTCTGCTACACTAGGATTTTCTTCATTTTGAACTTCATCACATGAAACTTGTGTAGCTTCTCCTTTCTCAACATCAATTTCAACATGATCCTTCTCTGACTCTTCAAAGACCTGCAACTGTTCATTATCATTTGGATTATTCCCAAGAAAATTTTGGGAATCAAAGTATCTTCAATAACCATTTCGTCACTAGGATCATGCCCTATAGTCTCCCCTGCTTCCATCTCAAGGATATCAAGATTTACCGCTTCTGAAGCAAGTGTTCCTTGTACAAATTATTCCTCTTTAGTATTCGTAAGAGTGGATCTTGTATCTGGAATTTCTTCTACCATTGGCTATACCATGGGTTTATCTTTAAACTTCCTTTCTTTTACCTTCTCCCACATGCCACCAAATTTATCCATTTGTTCTTTAATTTTGGCTTCATCTGCTTCATAATTTTCATCCAAAACAATAGGAATTCCTCCTAGTGCTTGTTTCACATTAACCATATTAATAGAGGGAGGAGAAGTAAATAATGTTGCAGTTCTTTAAGAAGTAGATCTTGTTTGTGCAGAAACATTTTCTATTACGTCTACCTCTTCATGAATGGTAGGTTTAGTCTTTGGCTTTGTCATACAGGAAGATGCACCTTTAGGTCTTACTTTTGATTTATATTTACTTGATTTTTCATCTTTCTACTTATCAACTGGCTTTAATAAAACTCCCTGACTTGAAGCCTCAAGGGTTTTCTCTTCAATTCTTATACTAGTAGTCGCTTTACTAGTTTTCCTTTTCTTCTTTGCAGGTTCCCCACTCTCAAATGCAATTTCATTTTCTTGTTTTCTTCTTTTATCTTGTGAGAACGTGGATTCAATTCCTCTCTCTCTTCAAGCTTTAAAAATTTATTTATCTAGTGTTGAGTGTGTAATGTAATTGGTGCAGAGAACTCATCAATTGATGTCATTTCTTCACCCTCATAATCTAGGTCTGGGATAGGTTCATCATACACTCTACCTTCATTATAAGCTTTGTTCAACACTTGTCCATAATCCTCTTCCAATTGATCTAGAACATCATGAAGCATACGAATGCTAGCATATTTTAAGGACAATCTTTCATATTTTCTTTTCCTTACTCTGCTCATCTTCACAAGTAAGCCAATTATAATCTTCTAGGTGTTGGACATGAGCATGATAACCAACAATGTTCTTGGAAATATTCCCTTCAATATCATAATACATTCTTTGAACTGGTTCAAAATGTTCAAAATTATATGTTTCCAGCTCTTCTTCACACATGTTAGTTGCCTTGATTGTACTGCATTTATTATTCCCTATCACAATAGGAAATTTGAAGGAAGCCTTCTTATGAGCCTTGCTATAAAGAGCCTGAGCCAGTTTCAATTGTCTCACCAATTCTAATAACATAATTTTGTCTATAGGATACTTGGGTAGCATGAAAGGATGTCCATCAAACCCTTCCACCCTAATGTAGGAGAAAGTGGGGAATTGAACATACCATCCTCCCATTGGTCTAATAACACTTTGTGCCTCCAATGACAATCTTTTGGCTTTTTCACCTTCTATCATTCTGACCAGCTTCATAGAGAACAAATCATTAACCCTTCTATAATGCTCTTTGTATCTGTGGATAGTGATTTGGGATAAATGAGCATATATATTAAACTATTTCCTACTTCTTTGCCTAGAGTACCAATTTTCTTCAAGCATTGTTTATTTTCCCTCATGGCATAGGAATAGATCACATATGAAGACATATAGAAATATCTAGTTTTGGGAAATGCAGTTATTTTTTCGATTAATCTGTCACTAATAAACTTTCCCCAATACATTTGCACAAGATTACTCATCAGTTTCGATATTATTACAAACATCTAGGGTTCAAATTTACTGGCATCTCACAACCCAACTATCCTACTCAACATGGTTATAACGTCTTGAATATCTTGCTTGAACATAGACCTTAGAATTTCTTTCATCTATTCTGTAATTGGCTCTTGGCACCATTGGGAATTCATAATTTCTCTGTTGCACCCTTCAGCATTATGATAAGTTTTGGCTTTCGCGCTCATATCAATGTTATACATGTGGGTGAAAATAGGAATCCCAAATGTGTATATAATTCCTTTTTGGGAGATATCTGCATAAGTTATTCTCTCCTTCTCAATGATTCATACATTCCATGACCAATTCAGTGGCCTCTATTGTTGGCGGAAACCCTCCTGCTAAAAGTAGCCCACTTGCTATAACATTTCCAATACACTCAAAAGCATTTTCCTACTATACCTGAGTGTGAGTTTTAACATTAGAAGACCATCCCATATGAGTATTTGTAACTACCACGCCAATTGATATGGCATGTGAACTACAATATTTAAATTCCTCTTTTGCTCGTGTCAGAAGTACTCATTTTTACTGGTGTGTTCTGCATTTCCAAATGTGTTTCTTGTGTGTGAGTTAGGGTTAAATTTAACCAAATTTCTTACAATTTCATAACTTTCAATTTACCTTTCGATTAAATTCAAATCAAAATATAATCAACACTTCAATTTCAAAAGGGGAATACCAATTTTTGAGATTTTCCTATGTGAAAATAACTAACTGAATATTAGTTATCCAAAACATATCCAGTTTTGGTTGACAATGACAATATTTTTAGAATGGAGCTTCAAAACCATTGGTAGCTATATTTTCAGTCTCTTGAAATTTACCTCTCCTTGCACGCCAGTATTATTTCATTCGTTTAGTGTCCTTTGTAAATGTGCAGCATGACATGAAGTGAAGTGCTATGAAAGCAATCACATGCTTAAGGTGGTGCCAAGTACGAGAGTAGTTCACCACATTCATTTATTACCCATTATAATGCATTAATTTCTTAAATAAAG
>VDFB02256636.1:0-101870 GCA_007258455.2 Sequoia sempervirens | reverse complement strand
TCTTCAATGCTGTAAATTCTATTCCCTTAAATCCTCTGGGCATAGACCATCTTCTGTTTTTACTTCGATTTGATGCCTTTGAACAATTCTCTGGAGCTTAGATGGGTTGCCAATGATGTTTCTTTATTCCACGCAATCTAATGTTAAGCCGGTGCATATTGAGTCTAACAGGGATATTGTATATATTTTTCGGCACTCCAAGGGTATCGAAGGGCAATTTGAATCCTAAAGATTTTAGGGTTTTATACCATCAAAAGAGTTTTTTTGCAATTGTGCTGTATTCTATTTTGTGAAATCGCACGAAGTTGAAATCCAAACCCTTTTGAAATTGCAGGAAAGGATTTTCATGAAGTTAATATCTGTAATGCAATTTGTTATTGGGTATTTATTCTACGTTAAGTTTAAAATATGGAGTTGGAATAACTGTACATCACTTGAACATTTACAGTAACTCTGAAGGTATTGAAGGGATGCCTGATGCCAAACCCAGCTTCAGATGGACAATATTCAGCCTGTAAATTAAAAAAAAAAATACTAACAGATTATAAAAAATACATCAATCAATTATGCAAATATTCCACATATTCAATAATGTGCCATGGATTCCCATGTCCAACTATAGTGTCCATATGCCTCCTTTCTCTACAAGAATTTGAAGACCTTCCATTTAAACACACTCAATTCACAATCTTCTACTGCACGACTCTAATTTTGGACGTGCGTCTCTCCTGCACCTTGGATTCCACCTCATGGCCTTCCTTCTTGCCCATGGCTTCATGACTACTGTTCCACCTGCAAGTTAACTCCTAGTGATAAGTATGCTATTTAATGTACAAGCATTTTGTGCAAACAATTCAAGCATGCACTTTCATCTCACGGCATCCAACATAAATTTGGGGTACATAATATCAGCAGTAATCTGCATGTCATTATACAACATCCACTCCTGCTGTACGTTCAAAGTGCATGTCATTGGGTTCAGCCCACCACACTGTTTGCGATGGGGTACTTCATGTTCCATAGCGTAATCTAGTATGATGCGCATTACTAATAAGTTCTTCTAATTGCTGCTGAAGCGTTCCGCGGTGCCAAGCTCGTATGTACCCAGAAATACATTATAGCTAATCCTTAACACTCGTCAACCTCTATAACTCATATGTTTCCTTGCTCTAACCCAACTCCGCGATCCAATGCAGACTTAATCCTTCAGTCGCTTATATCGAATACGTAAGATATGTTATAACCGCAAATAATTCCCGTAGCTATCAAATAAACAAAGAAAAGAAATCAAAATAAGAATTACACATGAGCCCAAGCTTAGATTAATTTGGGAAATGGGTTCACCTAACCCACCCACCTAGCATCTACTTAGATACCCCACCTTGGCACCTACTGTAGTGTACGACCTCTAATCTCCAAAGTTGTTGCAATGTCCACCCATCCAACTGAGGCCTCATGTTTGTACAACATTGTTTTCAATTTCTTCTTTCAGAGTACTTGTTTCGAGCTTTACATCTATTTATATGCAATTTCATAAATTCAAAAGATCAATCTGAGTATTCCCCTATGCAACATAGTGCCTTAGGTTGCTGGTTAAACTCATTAATGCCAGATTCAAATGTAATCAAACATCATAAGGTCCATCAAAATCCAATAAGGGTTTCAAGTTTGAGGGCTTCAAGACTTTGTCAGTTGTTTTAGACACATAAATGCTATGAGCAAGAAATCAAAGGAGAATGTTTGAGTAGTTACTAGTTAATAAGCATCCTGATTCAGCTAATGAAATACAAGGTGGAAATCCAAGCTAGAAGAATGAAGAATAAGATAAATGGAAGGAAGGAAGAGAAGAAGCAAACGTTTTGACATATTCACATGTTTCTGCATCATTACCATAAAAGAAATGTTTAGAAGGATTTCTCAGGGAACATATTGAAGTGAAAGCAAAAGGGGAGAAGTAACCTGGAAAAGTATTGTAGTCATAGAGGATCAAAGAAGAAATGCAGAAGATGAAAAAGGAGAGAGCATAAATGAAGGAATGGAAAGCATAAGGTGTTGGAAAAGGTAGTTTTGAGTAACTTGTCATGTTCTCTCATCTCTGAGTAGTCATGTTTTGTAGCCAGATTCAGAAACATTATGATAAAAAATCTAAGGACTAGAGTTCCCGCACTTTGATACAAGATCTTTAGTGTCATAGTTGGGAACTACAGTTTCAAGCAAAAGGGTGAACAAAAATCTTCAAAAGGACCAGCAATTGGGGCACAACACTTTCCACATTTTTATGAAGTTGCCATCCAATTTAGACTCCACCAGGCATTGCTTGTAGAGATGATATGATACAATACAAATTTACATTAAAGATAATATCTAACATGGAAAGGTTGAGTTTTACCTATTAATGGCTTTAAAGTTTAAAATTTAAATACATATATTTAAATAGAAGCCGTGTGATTTTGGAAGCCTGATTAAGAATGCTTACATACAAAATGATTGTGCCTAAAGTTAAACTATAAAGAATAAGGATCAACTTCTGCATCTGGATTATCTTTTATAGCATATTGTGATCCCTGCTAATCTTGGCGGCTACCGAGTTAATACAGCAGCAGAAGCATCATATAAAGAAAAATAAGAAAATTAGAATTATCCCTACCTTCTTGACAAGGTTGTACAAACTAAACGTGGTTCTATATTGATTGGTAACTTGTAAACCCGAGAAAGGATATAGAAGCTTTGGTGAGTAATAACAATTCAATCTGCTAACACATTTTTGATCTTCACACTTGTACTATTATAGTAACTATGATGCTTGAACTTTGAACAACTAGGAAAGCGTACCAATTGTGATGATTCCATCGTAACTTTCTTCATATCTCTGTTTTCCAATACCATTGTAAGTGGGATACAATATCTTGTTCTGCTACCATGACAACCGCCAATATTCTCTAACTACAAACAATGACAAACTGATTGTCAATCTTTAATCCTAGGTTTTAATAGCTAGGTATAATCCTTTGTTGTAGTATCATCTTCAAAAAGAAATTGACAACTTTACAGTGTCAACTTATGATTTTAAGTCTATATCGTGCAGCTTCATCTGCCCAACATTTTTATGAGCATTTGAGTTTAAACATGGTCATCATCTAAGTTGCTAGCTTCCTTATACAACCTCAAATCATGTTGTGTCCATCACTTAGTAAGTTAAATTGCAGAGTATATGTTGTTGTGCCAAGTCAACGTAAGCCAAAAATAGTCTATGTAATTTGTGTTGAGTTTGATTTTGGTATCATTGTAAAACACAAATGTAAATAATAAGAACATTTAGAACTATAATATTTGAGCAACAATTTGGAAAAATATTACATGTTTCTTTAGATTGATAGGGAAAGTGGTGACTGCAAAACAAACCATTTATTTAAAGAATGAAATATAGTTAATTTCTTTAGAATGAAATATTAGCACCCCCTTTCTGTCTCTCCCTCTCCCTTTATATATATTAAGCTATCTCTCCCTCTCTCCCCCATCTTCTTAGCTGTCAAGGTAATTTAACTACATACAAATTATATAATTTACAGATTAATAAATGAAACATACAAAAAAAAAAAAAAAATTATTGCAGTCACAATAATCCATGTTCATTTGTGCAAAAGGGTTATTATTTGTGCACAAGCCAATGATACAACATGGTGACAAAGATATTAGAGTATTTATTAGAAATTGCAAGTGATCATCCCAACATTGGTACTAGATGTAGGGCTAGGTCATTAGCTACCATTCCAAATATTATTAATTTTGTGTATTGTCCTTTCAGTATGTATTAGTCGTAAACAAGCACTAAGTTGGTGCAATGTAATTAATGCATAGAGTGAATAGGTATCATCATGATTCAACACTTCACAATTTCCCCTCCCATGATGGATATGGATTTAAAAGTAGTACAACCAAGCATTTTCTTTGGACATGGATTTAAAAGTAGTACAACCACTACAATATCACAGTTCAGGGTTAATCTATAGGGTTTGTGGGCCACACATTAAGGTTTAGGGTATTTTAGAATTTTTATCATCCACAAGTTTTAAATCTTTCTCCTTTGTCACACTATTGGGACTAACTGATGTGTATCTGGGATTGTTGAGGGATGCCTCGGGGACTAGCTGATGTACCCTACAGTTTAGAGAAATAAGCAGTTGTAGAGAAGGAGATTTACCAAAGCATCAGTAAAAGAATGATATGTACCCAAATGGTTTTGAAAAATAAGAAAAAGAGGTGATGTTCTCTTGTTCCCATGTGTCCTTAGGTGTCTGAGATGCAGGGTTGGGGCCTGGGAATGTGTCCTTAAGAAACTTTGTTGTTCTGCTTGTTTGTTCTTATCAGTGGATTGGATTTTGTAGTCTGAAGCTCTCAATCTACACCGAGTTACATGTATTATACTAATTTAAGAAACAAGTATACAACACTTTTTTAGAAAACTGGTATTTTACCATGCCTTAATTGTTGAACACTGTCATTCAGAAATAGACATGTATTATACTGATTTAAGAAACATGTATACAACAATTGTTTTAGAAAATTGGTATTTTTTCTATTCATTTTGAAAATGCTTTTTTGTACAGTCTTAAAAAGTGTGGAGTAGATGTTACAATGCTTTCTTAGCATGGATAGTGTGATTGCATGGAATATAGTTTAGAATAACAAGAATTGTTCTTCTGTAAAATTTAAATTTTGCAATGAAATTTTGTTGAGAAACTGGAATGCTATTTAGATTTGTTCTGTTAGTATGAAGTAAGATTGTATGGGATTGAATCTATCTTGTTATTGAAACAATCTCAGCCTTATTAGCTATGTTGACACAGCTGCTCATTTAATTACTTATGGTATTGATGCCATAAAATACTTGTATGATCTGTTATTGGATTATGGATATGACAATCGGAAAACAAAGATGCTTTTGTTGTTGATTATGTATTGAGAATGTGTTTAGTGTATCGATAATATCAATAATGTGTTCTCTTTTGTGGCAAGAGGCATATGGTTGGTTATTTACAAGAGCTCCTTAATTTTTTAATTCTATTGTATGTTTAGACATTGTCATTTTAGTACACTGTGTAGATTAATACCCCCTATGGTTAAGGTGTAGCTAAAATGAGAAGTGGCATTCCTGAGAACAACCTCCTGTGGGAAGAAAGGGAGAAGATCATGCTCGAGAGCTATCTGTAACTTTGACACATTAGAAGCTGCATCAGAAAAAAAATGCTTTTTCTATGTGATCCTTATTGGTAAGTAGTAGTCCCAAACAGGGTTAGTTATGATTAAAAAATGTATGTAGAAAGCAAGGTCAGGCAATGCACATGATAGATGAAAAAAGCTATAGTTTACCACTGTTACAGATAGGAACAGTTGCAATTATTACTTACTTATAAACATTTGATGTGTAACATACACGTCTAAGCCTAGAACAAAATATTATTTGGTAATCAATCATTTACAGTGATGATGGTATGTACTGAGATTGTCTTAGACAGATATTAGATGTTCCGAGTTACATATTTACATGGTGGAATATTCACATTTTTTATGCCTGAGGAGATTTTTTGTGGGATTCTAGCACATTTCCTAATGTAATTAGATAAGATTGGGGTCTCCACGCATATTGGGAACTTGTTAAGTATGAAGCCCCTATATTTTAATTTACATTCTGGAGTATGAGCTATATAGGTTAGCTGATGGTTGTGTTTAAAGATAAATATGGTTTCAGCTTGATTCCTGTAAATTCTATTGCATTGTAACTAGTGATCTGGATAATGCAAATGGTATCAAGGAAATAGAATTTCCATGGTGTGGTTTTTTGAAGTGATGAATGAAAAAACTTGTTATATTAATTGCTTGTGCAATGTCAGATTTGTGAAAGCTCAACAAACTAGAGGTTTTTCGGTATTGATGCTAGCTATTTCATAGTACGTTATTGGAAGCCATCCTTTGAAGGATTACATTGTTAATGATGTGGTATTGTATGAACTACAAAGTAATATTTTGGATGCCAATAATATTTTTCAGTTCCTCTTGGTTGCAAGTACCATTCTTTCTTCAATTTATATAAACTATTGTGTGAGATAACATTTCAGTTGTAATTTGGGTTTGAAGATGTGAAGGCACAAGTTAGACCAACTATTTGAAGAAATTGAAATTGTTGTTTCTTTCTTTTTAAAATAATTTATTTCTGGCATGTTTTTGCCCTCCTCTTCAGATCAGGTTATCTAGGATGGGTCAGCTACACATTTTGAATTCTGATGACTGAGAATTAAAAGGGAATATGAAAATAGAGGCCAAGAACAATGGTAAGATATATGTAGCCTAAATAGTATGCTAACATGATAGAGAGTAGTGTTTGTGCGTAGCTGTCTATGGATGTCATGTGTTGCAAATTTCAGTTTACATGTGGTCAAATTAATAATAATAAGTGTTAAATAATGGAATGAAAAAAACTTACACAAATTTAGTAGGTATTACAATAACTTTTATTTCATATGTATAAGTTTATCACAAATCGTTATTGTAATACCTATGATTCTATTTTTAGAGAGCCCCAATAACTCCACTGGGGAAGAAATAAATAATACTCTATGATAGAAAATACCACCATAAAAAGAAAATTCCCTCCAATTTCTATTTCCTTTGCTCTTTTCAAATTAGAGCTCTTCGGCATACCCATTGCACACATAGGTGCGATTGCTAGTATTTACTCTTTTGCTTCTAGTCATACTTGTGCAACAGTACTAACACAGAAGGGCAAGAATAAAGAAGAGAAACCGATTGCTTTTATGTGTGGTCCATTTAAAGAAGGGGAGCTAAGATATACAGATGTTGAAAAATAAGCTTTTGCTTTGGTCAAAGTGGTATGAAAATTTAGGCATTATATCCTTAGGAGTATAGTCAAAGCTATTGTTCCAGATTCTATAGTCAAAATTTTGTTAACACAAAGTGAACGAACTCAGAGAAAAAAGACCTAAATGGGTTACGATCCTACAAGAATTCGATCTAGAAATTATACCCATGAAATTGGTTTGGGGACAGGCTTTGGTCAGATCTATTGCATAAATAGATACAAATTTTTTGAGTCAACAATATACTTTAGATGTAAAAGACCAAGAAGACTGGTATTCAGATATATGGCATTATCTAGTCAGCCATACTTGCCCTAATCATATGCAAAGAAATTAAAAAAGAGCCCTTAAGATAAAATCTCAAAGTTACATGATCAAAGGAGGAGCTCTATTCAAAAGAAACCATGAAGGAATCTAATTAAGATACTTAAATAAAACAAAAGTGAATGAAGTGTTGTATTAGCTACATGACAACTTTGGAACTGCTCATGGAGCACCTTTAGCCACTACACACCTCATCTTGAGAGTTGGTTATTATTGGCCAACGATTTTCAAAGATACATACAAACATGTTAAACACTACTACACATGTCAAACTGCATCAAATAAAGGAAGATTCAATGCTCAACCACTACAACCAGTGATGGAGATGAGTCCCTTTTCACAATGGGGACTAGATTTTATCAGAACTATCAATCCCCCATCATCCGTAGGCCATAGATTTATATTAACTACTACAAACTATTGCACTAGATGGACAAAGGTGTGTCCCAACAAACAATGCACTACAAAAGTGGTAATCAAAATTTTGGAAGGGAATCTCATCACCAGGTTTGGAGTACCATACACACTAGTATGTGATAATGGCCCTGCTTTTTCTTCATTAAAATTTTCCAATTGGGAATTTGAATGTGGTATAACATTAAAATTCTCATCTAACTATTATCCGCAGTGAAATGGATTCGTTGAATCATCAAATAAAGATCCGTTGGATATAATTAAAAAATTGATTTTAAAGAATCCTAGAGAATGACATTCTTTGCTGAAATTATCCCTTTGGGTAGACTATACTAGAATGAAAGCCACGTTAGGGAATTCTCCTTATCATTTAGTGTATGGGGTAGATCCTATACTACCAATAGATTTGAAAATCCCTACTTTGCAGTTTGCACAGGAATACATTTGATTAGATGATCAATCTGAAGCTTGGTTATTACAATTAATGAACCTAGACAAAAAACGTACAATAGATCATTTTGCTTAGAGACATCAATTTGTGGTAAAAAGATGGTTTGATAAAAGAGCTAGATTAAAGACTTTTAGAATATCTAACTTGGTCTTGTATTGGAATAAGGCCCATGAATGAAAAGGTGAACATGGTAAGTTTGACAAGTTGTGGACAAGTCCATGTCAAGTTTTTGAAATATTGGGTGACAACACTTATAGATTGAAGTCTTTGACTGGTGAAGATATCCCATTGCCAGTCAATGGGAAATTTCTAAAGAATTATTTTTAGTCATAGGTAAATAGTTTTTGTAAATAGTTTTTTGTAAATATTTTTTTGTAAATAGTATTTTTCGTAAACAGTTTTTGTAAATAGTTTTTTTTATGTTAGTTCTTGTTGTTGTGTTGTAAATAGTCATTTGTTTCATTTTCTTTGTTTTTTGGGTGTCGCGTCATTGGATTTTACAATGATTGGCAACCTTTGAAGGTGAATAGGTTAATAGAACATCAATTCTAAGAATTCTATCCATGTTTTGACCGGAAGTAGTCCTTTACTTATAAATTGTTCAGAATTGTTCTATTCTTTGTACTCTAGTTAGCATGAATCATTCAGTTGATGTTGAGCTACAAACACACATTTAAATCATTCTACTGAAATTTGGGATAACAATTATTTGCATTGAGTGAAAAATCAAATGACTACCTTTGCTACCACTGTAATTCCCAACCTAATAGCAGGCTTCATTTCCTGCAAGTTGAAACATGAGCTATCATTGAAATATCAAAAGAGAAAAAAAGAGCTATTATTGCAATATAAAAAAGAAGAAGAAAGAAATCAACTCTTTAAGCTATCCAAATATCTCTACCAGGGCTATAGACGCTTGATTGGTAGTAGAGCTATGTTTGGGGGAATTACAAAGATAACCTTGTCGAGGCTATGGATGCTTGACTGGCAGCAAGGCTCTATCCCTAGTTGGATTTAAAGGAATTGTCATATTATGTAGTTCAATGCAAATAATTTCTACTTTCTATGTTTACTATGGCAGAAATAATTAATTGCACACACATGAGCTCGATAATACTTAATCTTATAGGCTAGTTGAAGTGAAATTTGAATGTCAAAATGAAAATCTAATGATTTATAATTAGAAGACTAAAAAAAATTTGGTATGCTGATGTTAGATCTAGAATTGATTTTCTATTATTTTGTTTAGTTTTGTTGGTTGCTAGTTGTTGTGTGGTGTCACAACACATGGCCCCATTTTGCTACTTGGAAAAATGTGGACCCCCCCCCTTTTTTTTTTCTTTCCTTTCATTTTCATTTGCTTCGACATTGCTCTGTAGTTTGGTCAGATGAAGGTTTCATATTCAACTTTCTCGGTCTTTATATTATCCTTATTCTTTCCCAGATTTGGTATTTCAGTCTTTTCATGGAATCTAATATTTTTCCTAAAAACTGGAATCCCAGAGTCATGCGGTTGTATCAAGTGAGTTCCATCTATAGTTGGTCTTAGCCCTATCTGATAAGTCATTATCCAAAAGTGTCAATCCCGCTAATATCATTCTTCTTGTACTGGTTTCCAGTAGTTTTTATTTCATTTCTTTTATTTAGAACCAGGAAACCGAATATTTTGTTTTACAACATTTTAATCTTTCTTTTATATTTCTTGAACCTGATTCCCGGTCTTTTCTTATGTTTCAGTTTTCTCCCATGCTTGGAGGTAAACTCTGCAGTTCCTAATATTTCTTATCAAAGGTTGGTACCAGAAAGGTTAATCCCGGTGATTACAAATTGATCATGTATCTTAATAGCTTATGCCTCACAAAAATTAAAGGGACACTAGAGTGCCACGTAAGATCATTGCATTGTCTTTCTCCTCTAGTAGTGAGCCTGTACAAAAATCTAGGCATTCATAATTTGAACCCTAATCCATAATGATTGCACCTTTATTTAAGAAATTAATGCATTATAATGGGTAATAAATGAATGTGGTGAACTACTCTCGTACTTGGCACCACCTTAAGCATGTGATTGCTTTCATAGCACTTCACTTCATGTCATGCTGCACATTTACAAAGGACACTAAACGAATGAAATAATACTGGCGTGCAAGGAGAGGTAAATTTCAAGAGACTGAAAATATAGCTACCAATGGTTTTGAAACTCCATTCTAAAAATATTGTCATTGTCAACCAAAACTGGATATGTTTTGGATAACTGATATAAAGTTAGTTATTTTCAAGTAGGAAAATCTCAAAAATTGGTATTCCCCTTTTGAAATTGAAGTGTTGATTATATTTTGATTTGAATTTAATCGAAAGGTAAATTGAAAGTTATGAAATTGTAAGAAATTTGGTTAAATTTAACCCTAACTCACACACAAGAAACACATTTGGAAATGCAGAACACACCAGTAAAAATGAGTACTTCTGACACGAGCAAAAGAGGAATTTAAATATTGTAGTTCACATGCCATATCAATTGGCGTGGTAGTTACAAATACTCATATGGGATGGTCTTCTGATGTTAAAACTCACACTCAGGTATAGTAGGAAAATGCTTTTGAGTGTATTGGAAATGTTATAGCAAGTGGGCTACTTTTAGCAGGAGGGTTTCCGCCAACAATGGAGGCCACTGAATTGGTCATGGAATGTATGAATCATTGAGAAGGAGAGAATAATTTATGCAGATATCTCCCAAAAAGGAATTATATACACATTTGGGATTCCTATTTTCACCCACATGTATAACATTGATATGAGCGCGAAAGCCAAAACTTATCATAATGCTGAAGGGTGCAACAGAGAAATTATGAATTCCCAATGGTGCCAAGAGCCAATTACAGAATAGATGAAAGAAATTCTAAGGTCTATGTTCAAGCAAGATATTCAAGACGTTATAACCATGTTGAGTAGGATAGTTGGGTTGTGAGATGCCAGTAAATTTGAACCCTAGATGTTTGTAATAATATCTAAACTGATGAGTAATCTTGTGCAAATGTATTGAGGAAAGTTTATTAGTGACAGATTAATCGAAAAAATAACTTCATTTCCCAAAACTAGATATTTCTATATGTCTTCATATGTGATCTATTCCTATGCCATGAGGGAAAATAAACAATGCTTGAAGAAAATTGGCACTCTAGGCAAAGAAGTAGGAAATAGTTTAATATATATGCTCATTTATCCCAAATCACTATCCACAGATACAAAGAGCATTATAGAAGGGTTAATGATTTGTTCTCTATGAAGCTGGTCAGAATGATAGAAGGTGAAAAAGCCAAAAGATTGTCATTGGAGGCACAAAGTGTTATTAGACCAATGGGAGGATGGTATGTTCAATTCCCCACTTTCTCCTACATTAGGGTGGAAGGGTTTGATGGACATCCTTTCATGCTACCCAAGTATCCTATAGACAAAATTATGTTATTAGAATTGGTGAGACAATTGAAACTGGCTCAGGCTCTTTATAGCAAGGCTCATAAGAAGGCTTCCTTCAAATTTCCTATTGTGATAGGGAATAATAAATGCAGTACAATCAAGGCAACTAACATGTGTGAAGAAGAGCTGGAAACATATAATTTTGAACATTTTGAACCAGTTCAAAGAATGTATTATGATATTGAAGGGAATATTTCCAAGAACATTGTTGGTTATCATGCTCATGTCCAACACCTAGAAGATTATAATTGGCTTACTTGTGAAGATGAGCAGAGTAAGGAAAAGAAAATATGAAAGATTGTCCTTAAAATATGCTAGCATTCGTATGCTTCATGATGTTCTAGATCAATTGGAAGAGGATTATGGACAAGTGTTGAACAAAGCTTATAATGAAGGTAGAGTGTATGATGAACCTATCCCAGACCTAGATTATGAGGGTGAAGAAATGACATCAATTGATGAGTTCTCTGCACCAATTACATTACACACTCAACACTAGATAAATAAATTTTTAAAGCTTGAAGAGAGAGAGGAATTGAATCCACGTTCTCACAAGATAAAAGAAGAAAACAAGAAAATGAAATTGCATTTGAGAGTGGGGAACCTGCAAAGAAGAAAAGGAAAACTAGTAAAGCGACTACTAGTATAAGAATTGAAGAGAAAACCCTTGAGGCTTCAAGTCAGGGAGTTTTATTAAAGCCAGTTGATAAGTAGAAAGATGAAAAATCAAGTAAATATAAATCAAAAGTAAGACCTAAAGGTGCATCTTCCTGTATGACAAAGCCAAAGACTAAACCTACCATTCATGAAGAGGTAGACGTAATAGAAAATGTTTCTGCACAAACAAGATCTACTTCTTAAAGAACTGCAACATTATTTACTTCTCCTCCCTCTATTAATATGGTTAATGTGAAACAAGCACTAGGAGGAATTCCTATTGTTTTGGATGAAAATTATGAAGCAGATGAAGCCAAAATTAAAGAACAAATGGATAAATTTGGTGGCATGTGGGAGAAGGTAAAAGAAAGGAAGTTTAAAGATAAACCCATGGTATAGCCAATGGTAGAAGAAATTCCAGATACAAGATCCACTCTTACGAATACTAAAGAGGAATAATTTGTACAAGGAACACTTGCTTCAGAAGCGGTAAATCTTGATATCCTTGAGATGGAAGCAGGGGAGACTATAGGGCATGATCCTAGTGACGAAATGGTTATTGAAGATACTTTGATTCCCAAAATTTTCTTGGGAATAATCCAAATGATAATGAACAGTTGCAGGTCTTTGAAGAGTCAGAGAAGGATCATGTTGAAATTGATGTTGAGAAAGGAGAAGCTACACAAGTTTCATGTGATGAAGTTCAAAATGAAGAAAATCCTAGTGTAGCAGAATACAAAGAAAGTGGCGTCCAGGAAGGTAATGTTGAACATCTGGATAGAAAGGAAAATATAAGTCTTCAAACGGAGGAGACAGTGCCAAATCCCAGTAATCCTAAATCTATTCCATAAAATATTAAAGAAATTTCTATTTTGGAGGACGTTACAAATAAAATTGAAGAAATAAGAGAAGAAGTTCTTGAATCAAATATAAGCCAGGAACAAAGTAATGTTGTAGAGGTAGAGCATGATGAGGATGCACCTGATTGGTTAATCAAGGAATTGGCTTCTCCAATGGAAGTAGAAGTACTTCCTCTGGATCTTAACAATTTTATATAGGAAGTAGATACTCCTAAACATAGGTGGAGAGCTAAAGCAAAGCATGTCATACAAAAAAATACGTTGGAGATAGAACTATCCATATAGCTACTCCAATAGCTGACAAAAATAGACATGAGATAATGCTTGAGTACAAGATAAAAATTATTAATCTTAGACACTCATCTTGGAGGCAAAAGTTGGAAGAAATAAAGATGAATTTGGATGCTACTATTTCCATAGTACCAAAGTATAAAATGAAGAAAAGAGAATTGAAAGAATGGGTTGCTACCCTAGAAAATTTTATAAAATTACTAAGCTTATCTGGTCAAGCACAGATTGAATTTCCCAAACATCCAGCACTAATTTCACAAGAATGGGTGGATGCAATTATAGCAGTTCACCATAAAATGAATGTATTTGAAGAATGGATTGAGTATTGGGTGAGGCAGGGAGAAGAATTCATTAAAAATGTAATAGGAAAGTATAAGAAAGCATACCATTGGTTTGATAAATCTAGAAGATTTGAAAGTGAATGCAGGGTTTTCCAGGAGCAAATTGATGTTGAAAGGAAAAAAGTTGAAATTCTCATACAAATGGATGTCCAAGAATTAATTCAAGGAAATGTAATTTCAGGGCAAGAAGTTTCATTGCCAGAAAAATGGAAGAAACAATTTAGGTGTGAAGATGACATGTTGATACAATGGATTGAAGGATTTATAAAGGTCACCATGGAATATATAAAATTGCTTGATAAAGATCAAGACTTTATTGAAATGATGACACATCAAGGTTGTGATCCCTAGATGCTAGGACAGGAGGGAAAAGAAGCTAAAGCCTTTAAGGAATGGATTGAAAGGATAAATAGAGATCTTGTCCAGGTGTTAACTTGGTAGGTCATTGATGAGATTATACAATGAAGGAACACCATAGCTAGATATGAGGCATAGAAAGTGCAAATGAATGCTAATATACTCCAGGTATTAGAAGAATATACAAGGCTTAAGCTCACTTGGAAGGAAATATAAGGTATTTCAAAAGAATGTATGCCACAAGCATTGAATGCTTTCCAAGAATATCAATTGAAGAAAGGTGAAGAAAAGATCTTGGAGCTCGAGCCCCAAATGATGAAAAGAAATACTAGATATCGAATATCGGAGGTGTCCCAGAAATATTCTTTATGCATTTGAATTGTGCAGGTTTTTCTTGGTCCCATTAGATGTTTTCTGTTTGGTATTCTAAAGGGTGTCGATAGCCTTGATTCATGTGAAGTATTGTGTACCAGAGTTGGAAAGAGAAAAAGTGTTATTGTTGAGCTTTGACTTCATCTAGAATATTTTGATGATAGTTGGCTTATGCCACGTGCCACATTTTGATTTGTTATTTCTAATTCTCTGGATAAACTTTAAGTTTGAACTCTTGGGGCCTTGTTCCTAAAAAAGGCCATTTATTGCTTTATTTTTGTTTTTAAGTTCAAAATTTGTGGATTTTGGAAGAGCCAAAACCTCTCTTAATTTTGTTCACTTTTCTTGTTTTATAAATCAATTTAGTCTAAAAACTTGTATGCACATAGATATTAATCAATATTGAAGCCAATTTGATAGCTAACTATTTCATGAATCTTTGTAGTTGATTTTGTTAGTTCATCCAAACAAGACTATGTGTTGTGCTGCTTAAGGGTGCATGCAAAACCTACTTGACATGTCCAAACTAAAACCCCATCTCTTTAAAATCTTGCATCATTTTATATATAGCTATGAATAATTTTGGTGAAGTATAAATCAATTTTCTTTGATTTGATTAATTCTTTGGGGCATGCGTGGAGAATAACTAGGAGAAATTTTAAATTTTAGTATTTTTATGCTTTCTTTTAGAATATATGTTTAAATTCTAGAAAATGTTTCAAAAAATAGATGAATGAATGGAAATTTATTGAAAATATTTTGTTTCCTATGACATTGTTGAATTCTTAAAGCTAAATCTACTTAAGTGATAGAAAATTAGTTTATATTCATGAAGTATTATTTCAAATCTTATTATTTCATGATGTTATTTTATGATTGAATTTTGTGTAAAATGCTTATGATCCTTAAGGAAACCAAAAACAACCATATTCCCTTTGAGATTAACAAGAATATCACATCATACCCTAAAGTGAACCTAGTACTATCAAGGCCTGACTACCAGAGACTTGGGATTGAACTACGCCAACCTTTGTCCTATCATATGGATCCCATGGGGTTGTCTTTGGTTACATCTTTCAAAAAGGATAGTCTCTTCGTGGTTTGTCTATGAAGAATTTATTCGCCCTATTTTTGCTAGTAACATCACCATCAACAGTGATGATTTCTAATATTTTGATAGCAGTTGTGTTGTTTCTTGATCTTTTGTGGTGATACTCCTATGAGAAGCTTGCTCTACAAGTATATTCTAGTCTTTATGATTTACTAAGTAATATATTGGGTGGATTTTGGAGTGTGGGGATTTTCTATCAAAAGGGTTTTCCCCATGTAAATCATTGTGTTGTATGCATGTTATTTATGTTTATTTTTGTTTAAGTTTCTATAACTGTTAAAGATCTTTAAAAAAAAATCATTATTCTCCTCTCAAGATTAGTGTAGGAAGTTGTTTTACTACCTTAGATTCCTTATAAGTGGTATCAAAGCTTGATCACGTTTGGTTTCAACTATGGGTTATTGGGTTTTTTGAACTAATATGGCTTTGAGTGGGAGCTTGTGAAGAAGACACTTTGTGATCTTGTTGCAGGAATTTTCAAATGGCTAGTTCATTAGGGAGAATAGAGGTGGAGAAATTTTCTAGAAATAATTTTGAGATGTGGAAGCTAAAGATGGAGGATCTATTGATAGATCGAGATCTATGGGATGCTATTGGTGAGAATGTTTCAAGGCCTACATATCATACTAAGGCTGCTCAATATGATGTTATGGACCATAAAGCTAAGGGTCTAATTAGATTTTGCTTGGTAGACTCTGTTTTAATCAATGTCCATGAAGATACCTCTGCACAGAAACTATGGAAGAAGCTTAGTGAGATGTATCAAGGAAAATCTTTAGTGAACAATATTTTCTTGAGGAAGAAGTTATATTCCTTGAGAATGGAAGAGGGTCGATGAATCAAAGATCACCTAGAAGCATTCAATATTTTGGTGGCTCAAATGGCATCAGTTGATGTCAAAATGGATGAGGAGGAGAAATGTTAGATATTGCTTTGTTTTTTTCCTGATTCGTGGGATTTTCTTGTTATGGTTGTTGGGAGTACTTATGTTATATTGAAGACTGAAGATGTGGTGGGTTCTTTTCTTTTTGAAGAGATGAGGAAGAAGGTATCCATCACTGCCAAGGAGGCCCTAAATTTTTGTGGAAGACCTAAGAAAAAAGGCAAGAAGAATGAGAAGCATGAAAAATCCAAGTCCAAGGGGAGATCTAAATCTCTTGGAAAGTCCAAAGTTATTTTTTGGAATTGCAGTAATCCTAGAAATGTTCCTAAGGACTATAAAGAAGAAAAGAAGAAGAAAAAGAAAAAAATGATTTTGATTCTGAGTCTAAGAAGGAAGATGGTGATGTGCATTCACAACGACTTTGGCAACTTGTGCAAGTAATGATGCATGGTTAATTGACTTAGGTTCATTTTCCATATGGCGTTTAATAGAGATTAGTTTTCTGAATATGAATAATTTGATGGAGGTAAGGTGTACTTGGGTGATGATTATCATTTATACATTGTTGGTTGTGGTAAAGTTAAAATCAAATTTCCTCATGGTAGAATAAAAATGATTAATGGTGTGTTGCATATCCCTAGATTAGCATGGAATTTGTTATCTATGAGAAAACTAATAGATGCAGGTGTGTAGGTAGTATTTTTTGATGCAAGATGCAAGATGGTTAGAGGTACTATGGTGATTGCTAGAGGTGTTAGATATGGCAGATTGTATAAATTGGATGCATGCAATATTGAGTGCAATAGTACTTCTGTGAAAAGAAAGTCTATGGAAGAAGTGAGGGTTTCACCTTCAATAGATGGTCATGGATTTTGGGTATCCAAGGGTGCTCTTCCTTCTAAGTCCAAGTTACCTACAGAGAAAACTATGTTATTGTATTAGAGAATTGGCTACTTTGGAGAAAAGGGTCTAAAGACCTTGAAAAATAAAAACATTGTTGAAGGTTTTTTTCTTGTAATCTTGAATTTGATTTCTGTGAGAATTGCATTTATGAAGAAAAAACAACTTTTAGTTTTACTCAAGTTCTCATAAATCTTGTGGTGTATTGGATCTTATTCATTTTGATGTGTTTGGTCCTATAGATGTTCCTTTGATTAGTAAATCCACATATTATGTTTCATTTATTAATGATTATAGTAGGAGGACATGTGTATATTTTCTAAAGAGTAAATATGAAGTTTTCAAGTAGATTTAAAGAATTTAAAGCAATGGTTGAGTTACAGACTAGAAAGAAAATAAAATGTTTCAGGACTCATTTAATGGCAGTGAATTTTTCTGTAACGATTTTGATAGATACTATAAAGATAGTGGTATTCGTAGACAAAATACAACTCTGTATTCTCCTCAATAGAATGGAGTTGTAGAAAGAATGAAAAAGACACTAATGGAGAAGGCTAGGAGTATGTTGAGTGGTGTTGGTGTAGAACAAAGGTTTTGGGCTGAAGTTGTTGCCATTGCCTATTACCTAATTAATGAGTCTCCTACATCAACTCTTGTTGATAATATTCCTATAGATGCATGTTCAGGTTGCAAGCCTTCATTGAGAAATCTTAGAGTTTTTGGTTGTGAGGCATATGCATATGTGCCAAAGGAGAAGTGATTTTTTTTGGAGAACAAGGCTATGAAATGTATCTTAATTGGATATAGTTATGGTGTGAAAGGATACAAGCTTTGGGATCTTGTTGCACAAAAGGTAATACATAGTAGAAGTATGATTTTTAGAGAAACTAAGCCTTCTTCTGTTACATTGAAGATAGAACAAAGTAAACAAGAATATGTGATTCAATTTCCATCTACACCCGAGAAAGTTGAATTGAGGCCCAAAGATAGATAAGAAGTTGAGGAGAGCTCATCTTTCTTTAAATCTTTAGAAGAGGAAGAACCTCCAACTGAACTTGTTCATAGGTCTCCAATACATGGACAACCACTTGAAAGGTATTCACCTAGTGATTTGAGATTTATTTTTTACTTTGAATACTAACTTGGATGAACCCAAATTTGTAGAAGAGGCACTAGGTATGAATGATGCAGAATCCTGGAAGATTGCTCTGGATGAAGAAATGACATCTTTGAAAAAGAATGATACATGGGATCTTGTACCATTGCTTGAAGGATGAAAAATTGTTGATTGTAAATGGGTGTTCAAAAAAAAAGATTGGTTTAGATGGAGGTATTGAGAAGTACAAAGCAAGGTTGGTTGTGAAGGGTTACTCTCAAGTTGAGGGTGTTGATTATGGTGAGATATTTTCTCTTGTTGCAAAAATGGCATCCATTAGATTTTTTATTTCTATTGTTGCTACTTATAATTTAGAGATTGAGAAAATGGATGTGAAAACTACTTTCCTTCATGGTGATTTGGTTGAGGATATTTATATGACACAGCCAAAGCACTACATGGTGAAAGGTAAAAGTAAGTTGGTTTAGAAATTGAAGAAATCTTTGTATGGCTTAAAATAGAGTCCTAGGATGTGGTACAAAAAATTTGATACATATGTGTTGAGTTTTGGATTTGAGTGTTCTAAATCAGATCATTGTGTTTATTATAAAACTAATGGTGATCATTTCCTATTTATTGCATTATATGTTGATGATATGTTATTTATTGGTAGAGGGAAAGGTATGATTTCAAAACAAAAATCTCCTCTTGTTGCTAAATTTGAAATGAATGATCTTGGTGTAGCTAACACATTCTTGGGATGGAAACTAAAAGAGATAGAGTGAACAAAAAGCTATGGCTTAGACAAAGTAAGTATGTGAACTCAATTTTATAGAGGTTTTATATGCAATATTGTAGATCATTGTGTGTTCCTATTTCAATTGGAATAGTGTTATATATTTCAGATTGTCTAATATCCCCATTAGAGATGGAAGACATGAACATAGTTCCTTACCAGAGTGTAGTTGGAAGTTTGATGTATGCTATGGTTTGTACTAGACTAGACATTGGCCAAGCAGTGGGAGTTCTTTCTAGATATATGTCTAATCCTAGTAGAGTTCATTAGGATGTAGTTAAAAGAGTATTCAGATATTTGTGAGGTACCTTAGATTACTCCTTATGTTATCATAGTGATATGATTGAAGATAAAATTTCCCTTGATATTCATGGTTATGTGGATTTAGACTAGATGGGTGATGTTGATAAAAAAAATCCACA
The DNA here is from genome assembly GCA_007258455.2 of Sequoia sempervirens. Lineage (NCBI taxonomy): Eukaryota > Viridiplantae > Streptophyta > Pinopsida > Cupressales > Cupressaceae > Sequoia > Sequoia sempervirens. The sequence continues at coordinate 82,244 of VDFB02256636.1, read as the reverse complement.
AGTGCTTATGTGTTTACTTTAATTGATGGTGCCAATTAGTTGAATGAGTAAGCGACTAGTTGTGGTTGCTTTTTCCACTACTGAAGCATAGTATATGGAAGCTACTCATTCTTGTAAAGAATCCATTTGGCTTAAGAGATTGTGTTTAGATATTGGAATAAAACAAGGTGCAGTGACAATTTATTGTGACAGTCAGAGTGTGATATGTCTAGCCAAGAACCCAACATTTCATCCTAGGACCAAATACATTGATGTACATTACCATTTTGTTAGACATATGGTCGAAGATAGTAGGTTGAAGTTGGTTAAGGTAGAGATTTTGATGAATGTTGTTGATTCTTTAACTAAGCCTATAGCATAGAGAAGTTTAAATGGTATTCAAAGACTATGGGCCTTTCGGTCCCTAATAATTAAAGAGATGATGTTTACACCCTCTTGTTGCTCTTGTAAGGTGTTCAACAAGTGGGAGATTTGTTGGGAAAATGTGTCTCAACCTTGAATTATATACAATTTATTGTTGATAGGATGTATATATATATATATATATATATTTCCTAGTTACATTGATAGGTGTATACAATGGTAGCAAAGAGAAAAATGTGAGTGTGTTAATTTTTTTAGGAAAATCCTAAAATGGCTTACATACATTAAATAATGATATATTGTAAATCTGGACCGTTCATTATTAGGTTTTAAATCTAATGGAAAATATTTTGTTGGCCTATCTTTCCCTAGAATGTAACCCTATTTTATGAGGGTGTTGTATTATGAGTGTGGTAGAGATTGTGATGATTTCTAATAGTCTGATAGTAGTCATGTTGTCTCTTGATCTCTTGTGGTGATACTCATGTGAGAAGCTTGCTCTGCAAGTATATTGTAATCTTTGTGTTTTCCCCATGTAAATCACTGTGTAGTGGTATGTATGATATTTATGTTTATTTCTATTTAAGTTTCTGTAACTATTAAAGATCTATAATAGTTTTGTATTATTCTCCTCTCAAGAATAGTGTAGGAAGTTGTACCACTACCTTAACTTCCTCACACTGTTTAGCAGTTCAGCTAAAGGTTCTCCTTCAGGAGTAGCCAATTGATAAGCTTCAAAGCCATAACTTGTTGTGATGATGAAAGGACAGAGTCAGTTGGGTTCAAACTTCCCCTTCCCATCCTGATTCATTTGGATATTTTGATTCTCTTTTAGTACTAAGTCACCAGCTTGAAATATTTTTTTTGATCTTTTTTTTATAGCTTCGTTTGAGATGATTTTGATAAACCTAGAGATGGTTTAACATGCTCAAACACCTTTCATATAAAAGTTCCAACACATTCAATCTGGACACTCGATATTCCTCATTGTTGACCATGCCTTTCAGGGATACTTGTAGTGAGGGGATTTCAACTTCAATAGGTAAGACTACTTCTGATCCATAGACCATGGAAAAAGGTGTGGCACCTATAGGTGTTTGAATCTTGGTTCAATAAGCTCATAGGGTTGGGTTTAGTTGCAAATGCCAATCACAGTCAGCATCATTAATTTAGTCTTTTTCAGTATTTTTAGGATGGTTTTATTAGATGCTTCAACTTGACCATTTCCTTGAGGGTAGTAGGGCATTGAGAATCTTTGTTGGATAGAAAACTTGGAACAAAGGTCTTTGACATCTTGGTTTTTGAATGGGGTTCCATTGTCCGTTATGATAGTTAGGGGAATTCCATATCGGAAGATCAGATAATTCAAGATGAACTTTGATATCTATTTCCTTGTGATGTAAGTTAATGGAATTGCTTCTATACACTTTGTGAAGTATTCAGTTGTTGTGATAATGAACTTATTCCCATTAGATGAAGTGGGAGATATTTCACCTATCAAGTCTAATACCCACTGCGAGAAAGGCCATGGTGTTGTTATTGGTCTCGGTTCCTATGTTGGTGCATGAGAAAGGTCACTGTGTTGTTGGAATTGATGGAATTTTCTTGAGTATTGAATGTATTCTTGTTCCATTGATGGCCAATAGTACCCTGTTTTGATCAATTTTTGTACTAAATTAGGCCCACTTGCATGAGACCCACATATACCCTTGTGCACTTCTTGTAAAGTAGTTTTCACTTATTCCACATTGAGACATCAAAGTAATGTTCCATCTAGACTTCATTTGTATATGGTATCTCCAAGGATAGTGAATTGGGAGGTTGTATAGATAAAGGTCTTCTTTTGGATTGTTGCTAATTCAGGAGTTATGATACCATGTTGGATATAGTCAAATTTATATTGGCACCATGGTGAGTTAGGACCAACAACATAAAAAAATTCTAATTTTGGAATGTCGAATGCTGGTATGAGCAGTTGCTCCACAAGGAATTTTTACTTAGGAATATTTTGTGGAATGTTGAGAAGTGAACCTATTGTCGCCATAGTGTTGACTGCTTTGTTGTTAATCTTGGGAACCTGTTCAAAAGTGATAATGATGAAGTGTTGCTTAAAACTATCTACCATTCTTTTATATGGCATTAGATTGTCAACCTTTTTTTTGATACACATCATTTACTTGCCTTATTAATAGTTGAGAGTCTCCCTAAACTTGTAGTTCCTTTATCCTCCATTTGATGGCCATATTTAGTCCTATGAATAGCACTTCATATTTAGAGATTTTATTGGTACATGGAAAAACAATCTTGTAAGCCTTAGGTATACTATCTCCCTATGGTGTGAGAAATAAGATACCTTATCTTGAGCCATGTGGAGTGTGGGACCCATCAAACTACAAGGTACAACGACTAGATTGATTAGTTAAAAGGATTCTTTCATCTAGGAATTCTATTATGAAAGGTTGGTGATCATCCATTAGTGCTTCTGCTAGTTGATATGCTATGATTTGTCCTTTGATAGCCTTTTGATCTATGTATTCTATGTCAAACTCGCTCAGTATCATTACCCATTTAGCGATTCTACCTATTAGAGTTGCTTTTTCCAATAGGTACTTTAGGGGATCTACTTTTGAGATTAGCTTTTACTTGTCTGTTCAAGATGTAGTGTCTCAACTTTTGTGCCACAAAGACTATAGATAGAAACACTCTTTCTATGGGTGAATATTTCAACTCGTAACCCACCAGTGTTTAGCTAATATGATAGATTTCTCTTTCCTTGTTTTTGTCATCTAGTTGTGCTATGAGAGATTATAATGTTGTCAGTATCATAGAAACATATAGGATCATTGATATATATAGAATTGGTGGCATTAATATTGGAGGAGTGAGTAGATATTCCTTGAATTGTTGGAATGCTTGATCACATCTTCCATCCCACTTTAATGTGATGTCCTTGTGTAGTAGATGGGTGAAAGGATGACACTTTTCTGCCAACTGTACAATGAATTGCCTGATGGACTATAGTTTCCCTTATAGACTTCTCAACTGCTTCAATGTACTTGGAGGGGGCATTTCTAGTATAGATTTTACCTTGGCGGGATCTACCTAAGTAATGCCTCTTATTGATACTATTTACCCTAGCATTTTTCCATATTTTACTCCAAATACACACTTCTTTGGATTGAGCCTCAAGTTCTATTGTTCTACCCTATCAAATACTTTTTCTAGGTTTGTCAAATGGTCTTCTCTTTTGATGGACTTTGCTAGTATGTCATCCACATAATCCTCCATAGTTGTATGTAGCATAGCATGAAAGATAGTAGTCATTTCTTGTTGGTAGGTTCCCCCTATATTCTTTAGACCGAGTGACATGACATTCTAGCAAAAGGTTCCCCATGCACAAGTAAAAGCAGTTTTATGTTGGTCTTTAGGGGATATTTTGCTGTGATTGTATCTAGAGAACCTATCCATTAATGATAGCATTTCATGCCCTACAATTAGATATATGATCATATTGATGTTGAGAAGAGGGAAGTCATATTTCGGGCAAGCCTTGTTTAGATCTTGAAAGTCTGTGCAGATTCTTATGCCCCTAGTGGGTTTTGATATTGTACTAGGTTTGAAACCCATTCAAAATAGTCAATGGATCTAATGAATCGCACATCTAACAGTTTTTGAAGTTCTACTTTTACCAAAAGTGTTATGTGTGGATGCATCTTCCATAGCTTCTGCTTGTTGGGTTTAGCTCTAGGAAATACATCTAGGTGATGTATGACCAATGTTGGATCTAGCCTAGCATGTCTACATATGTTTGTGTGAAGTTGATTTTCCTTTCATTGATGAATGTTGAGAAGTTCACCTTTTCTTCAAGATCAAGTGATGCTACATGATATGTGATTTTGGGTGTTTTTTGTGTGCCAACATTTATAAGTTCAACGTCTTCAACTAGGAGTGTTGATTTCCCTTGATATTCTATGGTGGAGAGATTGAATGTTCCATCTTTGGGTTCCTCGAAGAGGTTTTCACCTTTAGATGAGTCCTTTGTTTTTCTCTTTTTCAGATATGATAAAGCCGCATTGTGGTTTTCTTTAGGGGACATCTTTTTGATTTTTATATTTTGTATTTTATTTTTATGACTAGAATACACATTCTCCCCTCTGAAATATGCTCCTCAATCTAGTTCCATTACAAACCCTGCTTTGTGAGCTCCTTGCAATATATTGGTTTGAAGTCTCATGAATTCTATGATAGCCTCATCATTTTGGAATGTGTCCAAAACCAGAGTATGATGTTATTGGTCCAAATCTATCAATTGTGAATAATGCAGGGACATTTTGTTGTCGATATTAACAAAGCTTATGGATGTTTTTGTTAGGTTAGGGATTGAAAAACATAAAAATTGTTTGGGGTTCCTCTCTTTCACCTTTAGGGTTTTGGACCTAAAAGGAGAGAGGCAATCTTCACAATCTTAATTCAAGAACAAACCCTTGAGATTTCAATGCAAAGGAGATTGAAATATTGCAAAGGACTTTCTTGAAGGCTGAATGAAATATAATGAGGTTTACCAAAAAGTTTAGACTTGGAAAAGACAATGTAATGCAAATTGTAAGAAACCGTAAAATGCAAATTTACTCTAAATGACCTAGAAATATGAAAAAAATTCAACAAAAAGTTACATATGAAATAGAAAGTGTGCACCTAGGAGACTGAAGAAGGTAGAATGGCGGTCTGAAATTTTGGAAAATTTGTTTTCAATGCTGACTAGGACCCATTCACCAAGCTAGGCGAATAATTCTTGCTTCTAGGAAAATGTGCAGATATAGGTTTCAGCCAAAAGGGTATCTAGATTTGTGAAAATCTCTATCATGCCTGTATAGTGGGACTCATTTTCCACTTGTGGTGAATCAATCCACTTCTGCTTTTTTGGAAGTTCAAGACCTACTTTTTTTCCTCTTAGCCTACTCTACTTTTTTTTAACTAGAACTTTCTAGATCCAAAACTACAAATTTCCACATGTAGGTCTTCTCCAAGTCCCTCCAAGGCTTAATGACAACTTTTGTAACTCTAATCAACTGACAACTTTTCTCCAACTGTCCTCCTTGAAGAATATGCAACCTAGCCCTGCAAATCATACACAAGAAGAGGGGAAAATGTTGTGGGGTTAGTGAATAGGGGTTTGCCTTGGTCAAACCCCTTGTTGGTAATCAAACCTTGAAATGAAAACAACTAAGAATGGAGAATGATGAATGAACAAATAACAATGTTGCAACTCATGAAACCCTAGCAATAAGGTGCTACAAATATGTTTGAAATGGCTACAATGGATGTGGTTCTTGACTCTTGCTTGAAACACTTGCTTGAATCATAAACTCTACATCACAATTGTTAGAACAATAACAAACATGAATAATTGATGCAGAGTAGGGTGGAGGTTCTCTAACCAATCACAATTCAACAAACTTTTCAACTTGGAAACCCTAACTTGGTGGTTTGTTCACAATTCCTTCAAACTTCCTTGTAGCCCTCCAAATAGTGAATTTTGTCCATATCTTGTAAAGAAAACTTCAAACCCATAGATGAATCACCATTTCTAATACCCTTTTTTCCATTTTGAAACATATCAAATTTGGGAGTGTTCCTTTTTTGTATCAACACCCTCTAAAATGGACTGCTACACAACAACTAGGTCTAATTAGCCCTATTTTACAAAGCAACTTTATGAAATCCCTTCTCCAATCTACCAAACTCCATTCCAAGGCTTCAATCTGATCATATGGGGTCTGAAACTACAAATTTTATCAACAACAACATTTACAAACTCATTAATCATCAAAACCCTACTTCTATCCTACACTCCTAAGCCTGATACATTAAGATATTAGGATAGGGCTTGATCAAACATTGCCCTACCTCCATCCCCTGCATCTAAAAAACTAACAAAAATTAAAATCACCCTAACTAATGCCATTCCACCAATTTGCAGAGGTTTCCACTAGTGGAATGGTTCAATATTCCATTTTTTCTATCAAAACCCTCTAAACCTAGGGTTACTAGACTGCTTTCACTAAATTGGCTCTAACTCCCTTGAAACTTTATGAAATTAGATCAAATCAAAACCAAAACACATTTAATTCATCCCTCCATCAATTTCAATGCACTTCAGATCATTAACACATAGTATGGAGCTGTACAAACTCCTATACCAACAAAATTACTCAAGAAATTGCAGAAAAATAAAGATTTCTTATTGTTTGATTGAATCAAAAGAAACTCTAGAACATTGCCTCGAACTACTCAAGGCCTATTTAATTTTTTTCCAACCAAAACTAATGTTTCAAAATACTTTTTGAATGACTTGACCATTCACCTTCCAAACACAATAAAAATTGCAAAGTTGTTGATGCAACATTTGTAACATTTACAAAATATGAAATATGAAAACTTTATGTAAAGTCAACCCCATGAGATGCAAAAAATTAAGCATGGTCTAAATAGGACTTATTACATCAAATATGACTCAAAACACCAAAAAATCTAACATTGGACCCTATTTACAAAATGTAGACTAGGTGCCCCTACACCATACACCTGGGGAGAACAAAATCTCAAGTTCCACTTGAGATCAAATATTGCACTGTGGTACCATGTTTCATGATGTCTTCTTTTAACATCCGGGTTGCATCTTCATTAGGGAGACCTTTCCATTTCACTAGGAATTCATTATACACCTTATGCCTAGTTCTCTTAGCCTCTTTGGTATCCAAGATTCTTTCAAGCTTCAATGGTTGACTTGGTGGTAAGTCCTTGACCCAATCTTCATCTATAACTCCTAGTCTACCTGCTTGTTCACATGAAATCACAAATCCTTTAGAAGGATAAAGGCTAGAAATATTGAAGATTTGAGAGATAGCCACTCTAGGATGGTGTTATATCTCATAGGCATTTGCTCCAAATTTGTGGACCACACTACATGGCCCAATCTTCTTCATCTATAACATTTTGTACTTCCCTTTAGGTAGCCTTTCCTTCCTCAAGTGAGCTAATACCAAGTCCCCCACTTTGAAATGAAGTTCTCATCTCTTCAAATATGCATGTTTCTTGTATTTCTCGACAATCTTTTGAAGATTCTCCTTAACTTTCCGATGTATATCCTTCATAGCAACTGCAAATTCCTTTCCTTCAACACTCCTCTCAATGCCACTCAAATCTCTAAGTTCATAGACTCCCCTAGGCTTCAATCTGTAGATAATTTCAAATGGGCTTTTCCCAACACTTCTATTTACAGAGTTTTTATATGTAAACTCATCTTGGGAAAGAACCAAGTACCATTGTGTTGAGTGCTCTTTTTTCAATCATCTAAGAAGGTTTCTGAGACTCCTATTGACAATTTCAATCTGCCCATTAGTTTGGGGATGATAGGTAGAGATAAAGGTTAAATTTGTTCCCAACTTTTTCCAAAGGGTTCTCCAAAAGTGACCCAAAAATTTACTATCCCTATTTGAGACAATTGTCAATGGTAAACAATGAATCTTAACCACCTCCTTGAAAAATAACCCTACAATGTATGAGGCATCACTTGTTCATTTACATGGTATAAAATGGGCCATTTTACTAAACCGGTCAACAAAAACAAATACACTATGAAACCCTCTCTGAGTTTTGGGTAAACCCAACAAAAAATCCATGTTGATGGATTCCCATGGCCTATTTAGATTTGGAAAAGGCTGGCAAAGATCTCCACATGAGTAGTGACAGTATAAGATCTAGTCTGTCTAGAAGCATAGAAGCACCCATAGTTGACCTAGTAGAAGTAGATCCAGCTGACCCAGTTCCTTATCCAATTCCTTATGATCGAGACACAGATGCATCCCTTCTTCCGTCTCTAGGTGCATCCCTTCCAATTCCAAAAGCATTCTAAGAAGTAGATGATTTAGTCATTTATCCAACCATTGATAGAGCAGATCCATCCCTTCCAATTTTGGATGTGGATGCCTATCCATGTCCATATTCATAGCCAGAAGCATCGATAGCAGATCCTATGGTTGACCCATAAGCATATATAGATGGATAGCTTGATCCAACACCAGTAGCTTTGAGAGTATCCCTTCCATACCCATATCCATACCCATAGCTAGCAACCCTTTCTATAGATCCTATAGTAGTAGGACCAGGTCTAGGTGGTTAAGAAGCATACATTGATCCTGTTGACCGTAAAGATCCAGATCATTAATCTCGATGAACTACCTACTTAATGAATGAGGGAGTCAGTCCCAAACAAGGAAGGAGCCTACCTGAGCATGCTTTCATTTTTTGGGGAGGAAATATCATAGCTCCCCACACCCCTGATTGATTGTTTGGCAGTGAACTAATATAGGGAAAGTAGATTGATTGTTTGGAAATGGATGGGAATGAAGTAACGAACTCCAATAGCATCAGTAGTTTCATTGGAGAGCCCATAGAATTTTAGGGGGCCCTACAATTCAACTACAATCCCCACACAACCCTCTCTAGTTGGTTCTCCAATTGCATACGATCGTGATAGATATTCAAAAAGGAGGTTCTAAATATGTCTTTGTATTATTATATGATGCACCTATAGCATATGATGCACCTAGCTTTGCTGCTATCCTTGCTTAGTCCTACCCCGGCAAGAACTATAGGATCAACTGAAAAAAGGTAAGCTACTACCTCTACTGGTGCTCCTACGATTCCTGTCTTTGTTATAGGTGCTACTTCAACAAAATCAACTGTTTAGAAACCCAAATACTTCATCGAATAGAATGCCCTACTATTCATAGGGCCCAACTCCACCCCCAACACACCCCCTTACCAAGAATCAAACTGACCTTTCCTAGCCCCTACTATCTATAGGCAAACCCCCTTTATTCTTGACTGAAGGATGGATGTCGCAGGACCGATGCCCGCCCCGGCCTAACAACCACAACCGAAACTACTACGAAAATGCTAGTAGACAAACATCTAGATTTGGATCATTGACTGGACCAACTGTATCCACTTATGATACACCTACCCTTTCTTATGGGTATGCTTATGGATTTGATGCTCTTAGTGGTTATGGGTATGGAACAAAGTGAAGGGAGGCTGTGGGGTTTGAGTATTGATATGGATCTTTATGGTCAATAGGATCAATGTATGCTTCTTAACCACCTGGACCTAGTTTTGCTATTGTAGGATCTATAGAAAGGGCTGGTAGCTATGGGTATGGATATGGGTATGGAAGGGATACTCTCAAAGCTCTACTAGTGTTGGATCAGGCTATGCATCTATATATGCTTATGGGTCAACCATTGGATCTGCTACAGATGCTTCTGGCTATGAATATGGAACTAGATAGGCATATACATCCAGAACTAGAAGGGATGGATCTCTATTTGGAAGGTATGGATCTGCTCTATCAACGGCTAGATAAATGACTAAATCATCTACTTCTTAGAATGCTTCTAGAATTAGAAGGGATGCATTTGGGTTTCGATCATAAGGAACTGGGTCAACCAGATCTACTTCTACTAGGTCAACTATGGGTGCTTCTATGGATGCTTTTGGACCGACTAGATCTTATATTATCACTACTCCTATGGGGTATGGGTCTTTGACTAAAGCTACTAGTCCTGGATAAATGTGTGCTTCAATGAGCTCTGCTTCGAGCTCTCAAGATGGATCTAGATCTTGCTCCTGAAGGTATGGGTCTTGATCTCTAAAGTAATAATCCCGATCACAAGCATCAGTATATGTGACTCAGTCAACTGCTGAACCAACAGAAGAAACAAGGTACGCTAGGTAACTCTATAGCTTCCCACCCCCCTCCCCCCCGCGTAGGGGATCTGAGTCTTGATCTGGAAGGTATGCTACTAGGTATGCTATTGAAGCTCTAGGTATCTATGCCTATATAGTCTATACTCTTTCCTTTGCTCTTGGAATAGGAAGGGGTGTTATAGACTCTCTAAATGGATTTTTTACAAAAGAACTTCAAAATCCTAAGCATGAGACAATTACTTCACAACAAGAACAAGAACCACATGTTTCAGTTAACAAAATTTTTTTGAATAAATGCATGATGTTGGTCTCCAACAGAAAAATTGTAACTTTCAATTAAAAAATATGTACCCATTCTTTTGTGAGATGTTACGACAATTTTCAATGAATGGACACACGGCTAAGTTATGCCAAGATGCAATTAATTTTTGTGGATAAGTTTAAAGTATAGACATACAGGAAAAAAAAAACTATCTTATGAAAAGAATAAACATGGGAAGGAGTACATATAAATGTTCTCTACATTTGATTTCACATACATACATATCTGTACATAGGGATGAATGTTGGTTGTTTCCTGAAAAAATGGGAAAAAAATATCACAACTAACACTTTTGTATTGCTTTTGTAACCATCGTCCCATGCAAAAAAAAACAAAATAAACTCCAACCACCTATTGCTCACAACTTTGATTGCAGGAAAGCTAGAGAACAACACCCAACAATGCCTTATCGAAAATTGTGCAGGCTTTCACTATGTTTTTTGAGGTCTTAAATGGAAGGTGTTATTACAACCATCACCAGTTCACACAAACCATACAACAATTAACGTTGATTCCAACCAATGCTTAATTTCACTGGCCTTCTCTATCCATGCGCCAAGAAACCCACCACATTTTTCTTGACCGATAGTCGGGCACTTCTGTTAGGGTTAGAGATGGCAGATATCTAAGAATTAAATGTAGATTTAAATAATAAGCAGAGAAACTAAAAACATACACAGAATAAATCATAACACAGAGAATTTAACGTGGTTCACCCAATCTGGGCTACATCCACCAAACCGCAGCCATCCAATACTTTTATTATCCAGTGCAAAACCTATTACAATCTCGCGAATAATTGCGTTTTTCTCTCATACTATAACCCCCATCCCAACAAGCTTTTGAAACTTCGGAATTTAGGGTTTCAAGTTGTTTTCTTTTCTTTTTCCGAATTTTTCCTTTACCCCGGCCTTGAAAAATGGCAAAATTTTTTCTCGGGGGCTGCACCAGAACCCTACTGAGAACAACTTTGTCCACAGAAGACCCCGCCGGGGCACGGCCCGACCGGGACCAACCCGAAGGATGGGGGGCCGGGGTGTATAGTATACCATGGGCTATACAGTATAGCATGATCAGTCGCCACATACTAACAATCTCCCACTTGGAGACTGATTAGGCTCCACACCATCACAAACCTCCCACTTGGAGACTAATCCTAGACAACACTGCTGCACTTACAGCTCCCACTGGAAAAAAGGACCTTGGACCCTGCTGCTTTGTTATACTTGAATTCAACCTTGAAGGCCAACTAAAGCTGAAGAGGAGCTCAACTTCTCCCTTGGCACCACCTTTGTAAACATATCTGCTGGATTGACATCTATATGTATCTTGGCTAGCTTGACCTGTCCATCTTCCAACACCGACCGAATGAAATGATATCTCAATTGTATGTGTTTTGTTTTAGAATGCAAGGCAGAATTCTTTGCAAGATGTATAGCACTCTGACTGTCCATAAATAAGTAATTTCCATCCTGTTATTTTCCCAACTCATCCATGAAAAGTTGCAGCCATATCATCTCCTTTGTCGCCTCTGTTGCAGCAACATACTTTTCCTCTGTGGTGGATAAAGCAACCACCTTCTGCAATTGAGAAATTCAACTCATTGCTATCCCACCAACTGTAAATACATAACCTGTGGTACTCCCCCTGGTATCTATATCCCCTGCCAAATCTGAGTCAACATAGTCTTTTAAATTAGTATTAGAGCCCCCAAAACATAAACATTTATTGGATGTACCTCTCAAATACCTAAGAATCCATTTTACTGCATTCCAATGCTCAACTCCAGGATGACTCAAATACCTGCTAACAACTCCTACGACATGTGCAATATCTGGTCTAGTACATACCATGGCATACATTAAACTGCCTATAGCTGAAGCATATGGTACCTTGGACATTTTTTCTTCCTCCTCTTATGTCTTTGGACACATATCCTTAGTCAATTTAACATGACTAGGAAAGGTGTGTTGATAGTTTTGCATTCTCCATATGATCCTCACGCAACACCTTTTTCAACATAGTGCTTTGAGATCAAATTTTTTTTTGTTTTCCTATCTCTACAAATTTTTCATGCAAGTTTGCTTTGCTGCACCAAATCCTTCATAGCAAAAAGATTTTGCTAAGCTGTTGTTTTTAGCTCACTTATGTGATCCATGTTAGACCGACTACAAGCATGTCATCAACATATAAACATAAAATAATGTAGCTGTTATTATTCAACCTCTTAAAATAAACACAATGGTCAGAATTACACCTGTTGTAGCCTTGCTCAGCCATAAAACTATCAGATTTCAAGTACCATTGTCGATGTGCTTGCTTCAAGCCATATAAATTTTTCTTCAATCTGCACACTAGTTTCTCCTTACCTTTGACTCAAATCCTTGTGGCTGTTCCATATATATTTCCTCTTCCAAATCACCATGGAGAAAGGCTGTTTTAACATCAAGTTGTTCTAAATGCAAATCTTCAGCAGCCACAATACTTAAAACAATACGAATAGAAGTCATTTTAACAACAAGAGAAAAAATTTCATCAAAATCAATACCCTTTTTTCTGTGCAAATCCCTTTACAACTAATCTGGCTTTAAATCTTTTTTTACCTCCATCCTCCTCTTTCAGCCTATAAATCCACTTATTTGGTAAAGCCTTTTTACCTACAGGCATCTTGCATAAATCCCAAGTCTGATTTTCCAGCAAGGAGTCCATTTCTTCTTTCATTCCATGCTCCCACTGAACCTTGGTATCCACCTGCATAGCTTCATCATAATGTTCTGGTTCACCAGCATTAGTTAACAAAATAGTATACAAAGAGGGAGAGAATCATTCTGGAGGTCTACTTATCCATGAATATCGTCTAACAGGAGTTTGTGGTATTTGTTGCTGTTGTTGTTGCCAAGCATGAGGAACCATTGAAATATCATTGTTTGGAGTATCATCCAACACTACATAATATTTTTCTTTCTTCTCATGCTGAAGCAACAGATCTTTGTACAACACTTTCTCATTGAATATGACATCCTTGCTTCTCACAATTTTTTGATTTTCAAAATCCCAAAGCCTATAAGCAAATTCATCAATGCCATATCCAACAAATATACATTTCTTTGATTTTACATCAAGCTTGGTTCTATTTTTTAGAATCTACGTAGTACCAAAATGCTTCACAAGCCCAGAGAGTTTTAGAGAAAAAGAATAACTCACCTTCTTACCTTTCCATGCTTCCTTTGGAATACCACAACCCATAGGATTAGAGGGACCTCTATTAATTAAATAAACAATAGTGTTTATAGTCTCTTCCCACATTTTAAAGGCAGCCCAACATGCACGATCGTAGTCCGTTACGCTCATTATTATTTACTTGTTCATAAGCTCGACCCTCCATTTTCTTGTGAAGTCCTTGGAACTATTTTCTGCCTACGAATACCAAGAGAGGAACAATAATCTTCAAACTCTTTGCTACAATACTCACCACCATTATTAGATCTGAGACATTTTATCATTTTACCTGTCTCATTCTCAACTAAGCTTCTCCATTTTTTAAAAGTTTCCAAAATGCATGGAATTTACGCCTAAGGAAATAAATCCATACCTTCTAGTTGCATCATCAATGAATGTAACATATCTGAGAGAAACCACCGAGAGAAGATACCTAAAATTTGGTCCCCATACATGCTGTATACTGGGCAATTTCTCATCTTTCTTTTTCTTCCATCCTTGAGAAAACTAACTCTCTTTGTTTTCATAGACACAACTTCACATAAATCCATATTAACACATTTTAGACCTGGTAAAACATTATTTGAATGAAGTACTTTCATACCTTTGCACTCATATGCCCAAGTCTATTGTGCCACAGTGCTGATTCAGAGTCCACAGCAACTGTATGATCTTCTACCTGCTTAACTGCAGCAACTGTTCCTGAACATTGACCCTTTTCTGTAACAATTAAAGTAGAAGGAACAATATGTCCTATACAAAGATATGAGGTGCCTACTTTCACACCTTTTGCTACTACTAAGGCACCCTTTGTGACCTTCTAATTTTTATCACTAAATGTAACAACACAACCTTCATCATCTAGTTGCCCTGCTGAAATTAAATTTCTGCTTAACTTTGGAACATGCCTTACCTCACATAGTAGCCAATGATTCCCATTCTGCAACTTAATCTTGATTCTTCCCTTTCCAACAATCTGACAGGGTTCATTATCTCCTAAATAAACCAGCCAAAAATTCCCTTGGACATAATCAAGAAAATAACTTCTATGGGGGTAGCATGAAAAGAAGCCCCTGAATCTAACACCCAAGAATCATCACCATTATCAAGGGAAAGAATCAAAGCATCCTCATCAGATTTATTACTTTACCACATTTTCCTCTTTACTTCCTTCCTTTTTGTCTCCTTTACTTTTCCGAGACCAACAATCTTTCTTCAAATGACCTGGCTTATGACAGTACTAGCAATCCTTCTTGTTTCTAGATCGGGACCTTTTGTCCTTTGATTTTCCTCGTGACTTCCTATGATTTCCATCTGTTTCCTCTCTCCTTTGTTCTCACTCGCTTCAGATTCAAAAACACTACCTCGGAGCAGCATGTTCCACCGAGCTTTTCCTAGTACGACTTCTACCAAAAATAACACCAACAAATATCATCAAACTCACCGTGTATTCGAACTGTAACAAAATTATAATGTACCATTACCAATATTCCAGCTGCAAAGAACACAAAATCAAAAGAGCCCTAACTTCTTCATCAAAGTTTACTTTTAGAGAGGTTAATTGACTGGTGACCGTATTAAACTCATTCAAATGATCAGTAACTGACCCACCTTCTACCATTTTCATATTAAATAAACGCTTCATAAGAAATACCTTATTCGAAGCGGAAGACTTTTCATATAATCCTCATGGTTTCCATCAACTCTTGAGTCAGTTTTGCTGCTGTAATGCCACCGATTGTGCCAGTATGATGAAGACGCCAAGAGCTCTAACCAAGATCTCCCAGCCCTCATCCGACATTGCTGCAGTTTCTTGGATTTCTCCAATGGTCATTTTGCTAAATCCTTTTGATAGAGATAGTCCTCCATCTGCATCTTCCATAACTGATAGTTCTACCCATTAAACTTCTCAACCTTCTTACCCTCGTCTGCCATTGCTCCCACTCAACCGTGATACTACCACTCAGCTGTAAGAATTTCCTACAGACAATAATCGAAACACAACTCACTCTCATACCACTTGTTAGGATTAGAGATGGCAGATATCTAACAATTAAATGCAGATTTAAATAATAAGTAGAGAAACTAAAACATACACTGAATAAATCATAACACAGAGAATTTAACGTGGTTCACCCAATCTGGGCTACATCCACCAAACTGCAGTCATCCAATACTTTTATTATCTAGTGCAAAACCTATTACAATCTCGCGAATAATCGTGTTTTTCTCTCATACTGTAACCCCCATCCCAACCCCTTTTAACAAGCTTTTAGAAGCTTCTAGAATTAGGGTTTTACAAAGTCGCTTTTCTTTATTTTTCGGAGATTTTTCCTTTTTCGCTGACGACACGAAAAAAATGGAATTTTTTTTTTCTCGGGGGCTGCGCCCCCAAACCCCTGCTTTTCGGGGGCTACCACCCTCGAACCCCCGCCCAGGGCCCAGCCCGGCCCTGGACCCCGATGAGGACGGGGGGCCAGGGTGTATAGTATACCATGGGCTATACATTATAGCATGATCAGTCGCCACATACTAACAGCTTCAAGGTGCAAAAATTGGAAAGGATGGCCTTCTCTATCGACACACCAAACACTTTTTATTAAAAAATAAAAAGCATCCGCCACCTTTTCCTAACTAGGAGCCCAATGTCAAAAGGGTTGAAAATTTCATTTATGGTTTCCATGTAGTGGTGATGGTTGGAAAGCAATAAAAGAGTCCACATATACATTTACAAATCAAAATCTATACAGGTATATATGTATCTAAAGTTTATATGTAGACAACACACATATATAGCCATAAGTGGGCTTGTCAATAGAGAAATCACCACATGAGTAAAGGAAATAAACATCACTTGGCATAGGCTAGGAGATCAACATCACTTGGCATAGGTTGGCATGACAATATCACTTGTGTGCATCTGATTTCACATATTTACAAATCTGCACATAGAGATGAATGTTGTCTATGTCTAACTTCACAAACATACATATCTACACATAGGGAAAGTAAAATGGAACACAAAAAGAGAAGGCCTGCTCTCCACCCTACCAAATTGGGTCATGGAGCCTCATAGGCTTTCACCAAACCCTCGAGGAAGAACATACACTATCCACCACTATGATGAATGGTGAAATCAATGTTTTTTATTAGGCTAAATATAAAGCCTATTATTGTAAAAATTCTTTTTTGAGGATGACACAAATAACAACTGGGTATGTGCAGGATCATGATGGGCCAAAAAGTGGCAATACGATGGGTATGTGGCTAGTGACTATTATTTTACACAAAATTGATGAAATGAAAAGGGTTTTTAAAGGATATTGTCAACTTTCCACTGATATAAATTATGCTTTACTTTGAATTTAATGAGTAATTATTATTCATTTTCTATTCAAATTATGACTAAAGTCCTAATTGATATGCTAATTGAAAAACATCTATAGCTTTGAAACGGTATCACATTTTTTGAATCCAAAACATGCGTCACATTCTATGCTTTGTATACTATAGGATTAAAAAAAGAAAAAAAAAATTTCATGAAGTTTTCACCAAGTTAAGGTGGTCAAACATATAAGTTTTTATATTTTTTTAAAAGTTGTAATAAAAAAATCATAATTAATTATTTATTTGGAAAAAAATTACAAAAAAATATGCATCACATCGGGGCATGAGTTCTCTACTTATATCTAAAATCTTATAAAAAATATTATAATTTTATTGTGGTTAGGGTGGTCAAACAGACACCTACTTATTTTTTTCCTAAAATTTAAGTAACACTTCATTGAAATTTCAAATTTTCACCAAATAATTTTTTTTTTTTTACAAACCTACTAGTTTATAAACTACATTCAATTTTCTACAAATTCTATTCTTACATATTTTTGAAATTATATAGATAACTTATTCAAATTTTACGTCAAGTTTCCTAACTTTGTTTTTTTTTTTTTGCCACTTAAGGGCCTTTTTTTTCCATGATAATCTTACACATAACCAACTATCTTCCCAAATCAATAAACATGGGGAGGAGTATATGTTGTCTAGATCTAATTTTGCATACATACATATCTGCACATAAGAAAAGGAAAATGAAACACAACAAAAGAAACACATACTTTTTTGTGGTTGTGTATTTCCAATCAATAAATTCCTATATATGTACCAAACACATGCAATAGATAAATATGCAGTTAGTAAACAAAATGTACATCGATATATATGTATCTAGAGGTAGATGAAAATATATATGCATTGCTAATTGTTGTTCAATAGCTTAAAAACTAGGAAGGCTGACAAAAATTCTAAGCAAAGTTCACACATATAGCCTATCAACTAAATATTATTTCATTTATGGCTTCCATATTGAGGCAATGGTTGCAAAGCAATAAAACAGTCCAATGGAAACATTGTTTCATATATGCTTTCCATATAGTGCCAATGGCCACAATAATATTTAGCATTCTAAAGTTACCAAAGCAATTGAATAGTTTATGTTATTTTCCATAAGACATTGTTGACTATTGTTCTATAGCTTCAACTGCTATCAAGATTGTGACCCACCACTGTGACAAGTGTTTTTGCAAACAACATACATACATATCCACACCTATACTTATCAATACATGTGAGAAGAAATATAGATAATTTTAAATGCAGATATATGTGTATGTTGCCTGAGTAGATGAAATAAATATCACTTGGCACAACTTGTCACGAAAACATTATTTTATGTATGGGTTCTGTATATTGGCAATGGTTGCAATAATAGCTTGCATTTAAAAGTTACCAAAGTAATTGAGTAGTTTATGTTATTTCTAATAAGGCATTGTTCAGTGTTGGGCTGTAGATTGAGCTACACAACATACACAAATATCCACACCTATACTTGTCAATGCATGTCAATATATATATATATATATGTATGTATAAGTTTAAATATAATTACAAGTATCAACAAGTATAAATGTAGATATATATGTGTGTTGTGTGCATCTTCATTTAGATACATATATATGTGACATGGATTTATGTATGGAGAGCCAGGATGAATATATTCAACATTCAACAAGGATTAAAAGACTAAAAGCACAATCACGAGATTGGAAAAGTATGGCTTCAAGGCAAAAAAACATTATAGCCAAGAACCATATGATATCCATATGCAACATGACTTTATGAGTGGACATGAAAAAGTAGTGGAGAGAACATTTAAGAAGCATTCAAATATTAGAAAGAACATATATGAGAATATTGTACACTGAGCCAACAAAAGAAGATTAAAACAACATAAATCAAATGATAAAATTTCAATTACATTTTGCATTTTAATCTTGTGCAATGGTAGATTTTAATAAGCTAGACTCAAGAAAAACCACAAAAGTATTGTGCAGTCCGTAGAGGATAGTCATCATTCAACATTACATAGGAAATATTATAACAAAAATAAAGTTTTATGCAACTCTAATAAAATGAAAGATAAGCATATGTGACATGGCTTTATGAATGTAGAGGCAAGAGCACATTTAATAGCCATGGATTGAATGGAGCCAACATTATAGCCAACAACAATTGTGGAGAGATAAGAGTATGTGACAATTGAAATGGACAAGAAGCAAATAACTATATTGATATTAAAAATGACTCACATATACATATAAACATTCAAATCTGCATGAATATATGCATACAAATTCATTATAGAAACATATATCTACACACATCTATATCAAAATGTTGTATGCACTCAAAAAATTCAATTGCATGCATATATATTTATGTACATATGCATACATAAATGTATACATGCATACAATCATGTCCACAAGTATATATAAGAACAAATATAAATATTGATACATGTGTATTAAATAGAGTGACAACTATATAACCAAACAACATAAAATAAAATGAGGAACATACACTGAAAGAGAAATGAAACTATAAGTGACTTAAACAATACAAAAGAAAAGAAGTGTATCTTTTTTATTAAACATTATAAGTCACAGTCCATTGTCTTAATATGTATTCAGTTCTATGAGCAACAAAGCAACAAGAGCATAAAGGAAAGGTCTACTGATGTGATGGGAAATACAAAAAAGCAAAAGGAAACAGATGTCTAGTCAACACAAACTATAACAAATGTCCAAAGTCACAATTAGGCATGGTTGTCTAACATTCAAGAAAACACGACTATTATCTCTGGAGAGTCTTGCACGACAGGGGATATTGCAGAAAAATATGAGAGAAATAGATTGCACTTGGATTCAAAGTTAATTCTTGCAACATTGACTATTATTGTTTTAATCCTTGTTTTTGAATTATAGGTGTGATTTTTAATAAGAACAGTGAAAACAAAAGAGGTGTAGGTGACACCATTGATGATAGGTTCAACAGTCATTGCAATAGAAGACTCATATTGCAACATATAAATCTCTTTTGTTGGCATCTACAATAAGCTTGTTGCAGCCTCATCAAAAGTAGTAGCCCGAATCTTGCTCGTGTGGTCTTCCATATTTAGCTACAACAAATATCGAAAGTCACAATCAGCTACAGTTTTTTGGCATTTAGGGAAGTACCACATATTTTTGGCAGACTCCTCACACTTTTTATTGAATTGTCTTCCATTGGCCTACAAGGGACATGCAACATAATAAAATGCATTAGTTTTAATATATTTCATTTTTTCCTTGATAGTAGCCTACAAAGTTTCTATCAAGCCAAGACAATGATCCAAGATATATCCAATAGTGACTACCATTGGCCAAAGCAACCTTTCAAGGCACTATCTAGGAGGGTTCAATGGAAAGTGGCTCAACATGTCCTCATTGGATCAAGGGTTGTGCTTCAGTAATGTTGGCATTTATGTATAGAACAATCCCTATGGATGTATTCACAATAGCTCCATTGAAATATTCAGCATGACCACTTTTAATAGCAAGTATGACAACCGAACCAGGAATGGACAACCTTTCCAACTCGTCACCCTTTGCTTCCCAATTTTTTCCCCATAATTTAACGTCAATGCAAGAGGATGACAAATCATTAAGTTTGATAGTTTTGCGAATCATTTTAGACTGATCCTTTCTTTGAATAGTTGATACCTTTCCTACATGCATCACAACCCCAATAATATCAATCAAAGTGTTGTTGCAGCAATTTACAATTTCATTTATTGGGATGAATTTAAATACTTTTTCTAGAAAAAAGGCCTCATCATCACAACACTTCAATATCAAGTTTTGATCCAAAACAATTTCCATGTGGCTATTCAACTTATTAAATTTCTTATCCACTTATTTTACCATGCCTTTTGACACACAATAAATGCGGCCCACCTGAACCCTATCATAATGCAATTATGCTATGTCATTAAAGCAAGTGATTTGTATTTTTGTTTCGTCACTATTAATAATGTCAAAGTTGAATACTTGGCCCTCACGTCCTTGTTTATTTTAATGGTGCATATCCCTTTTAGTTGTTACCCGACCTTTTATTGTCCATTTGGTTTGGTAAATATTTAGGCCTTTGACAGGGCTAATATTTGAAGGAGCGTTGTATTGTGTTTGGGATGTATGAATCCCAAATTTTGAGGCTCGTTTGGATGGGGAAGGTGACTCAGAGCCCACTATTTGGTTTTCTTGATCTCTAAACAGATATCTAGGTTTTCTAATTAGTTGAAAATATGACATTTTGACATCTAAGGACAATATGAAAATCACCCTGGAACCAAACCAAGATCAAATATTAAAAAATGTGGTCCCCACAAACAAGAAAGCATACAAAAATAACTGCAAGTAGTGTAAAACACTAGCCAACCTTTGATTCCTATAGCTTCCTACACAGATAGTTTTTCAAGCACAAGATGGAACCTATTTTCAATGCCCCTACAAATAAGTGGTCATTGTATTTTGTAGGAAAAGTCCCTATTTAAAAGTGGGTTCCATCAGAGAGGACAACTTTGTAGCGATCAACTGGGCTTTGATCACCTCCTATTTTTTGAAAATACATTAGCTAAAGAATCAGAGATGGGACAACATCTCCATCATCGATAGATCATATCGCATGTGCTATCAAGGTTGGATGTACATTTGTATCCTACAAGATAGGTTTACTCCACCAAGCCAAAGCAATGAGATGTTCATGGCTGCGAGACAACTCTAGAAATAAAAGAAAGGAAAAGAGGTAGCACATAACGGATCAATTATTGGTATCTAATAAAAAAGGAAGCATATAGCAATGTTGAAACATTTGGAAATTGCAATTTTTCTTTTCTAACACATTGGTCACTCCCAAATGGCTACCAAATCAAAAGGAAAAGGAAACATAAAGAGCTTGAATATAAATTAGTTAGAATACATATTACAAGGACTACTAATTCAAATGAAGCATATTCACAGTTCGTTGGATGCACATGGAAAAAATTTAATGTAATTCTTAGTAGCAAAAAGGAAACAAGGAACAAACTTACCAGATTGGTGCCTGAGGATTGTTCAACAGCCAAGGGAGAGGCAAGTCCACCGACATTGCTAGGGCTACTCTTTTAAAAGATGAGAGTTGCAACACTGGTGGCTAACTACAATCTCTATGCCACAACAACACGAGGGACAAATGTTCAATTAAAGAAACAAAGGTTGACAAGAACCCCAACCAAAACACATACAAGAAATATAAAACACCAATAAAATGACAACCATCAAGATCTTCAAAACACAACATTATCGCTCAATTTTTTGTAGACACATTAACAATATGACAACAAAGGAATAATAAAAAAAGGATTCAATTATTCATATAATACTTAATATACAGTTTATTATTCAAAATTTTTTGTTTCAATTTTTTTATGTTTCAATTTTTTTTCTAGAGACATCAGCAATACGAGGAAAATAAAATAATTAAAAAAAGACTTCAATGTTCCACATAACATTTAATACACATTTTATCATTGCAAGAATGCCCTGTTGAGGCTCAAACAAATAACTATTTTTCCAAAAGAATAAACATCATGAAGAGTATGTATGTACGTTGTTTACATCTACTTTAACATACATACATATCTACACATAGAAAAAATTAATATTGTTTTATCTATGGCTTCCATTATGTGGCAATGGTTACAATGCAATAAAATATTCTATGTTGTTTTCCATAAGTCATTTTTAATTATTGCTCTCTAGCTTTGGATATATTGTTTCATTTTTGATATGCAATAAAATAGCAAATGTTATAGAGTTTATGTTGTTATCCATAAGGCATTATTGAATATTGTTGCCACTCATTTTATTTTCCCTATGTGTAGAAATCTACATATGTGAAATTAGATGCAAAAAGCATTATTATATACAAACAATATTCATATGCAACATGCAACTCATTTTGTGTTTTTTTTTACATGGGTTTGTTACTATGAATCCTTCTATTTTCTGGTTTTTTTCCTCTTAAACATTTTTTTGGGCTTTTTACAGTGGCTGGACAAAGAAGGAAGGTGAAAGAAAGCAAGCAGGAAGAAGCACATTTGGAAAACCCTTTGTTGAGCATTTTGAAAATAGTCTATGTACTTGCAAAACAACCAACCTAGAACATACATTGTCCATCACTGTGATCAATGGTGGCATCAATGTTCCATATAACACTTCAAATACAACTTATGAGTCCAAGGATGTCCCAACAAAATAAAGATAGGGATTAGTATGTATCAATGTTCTTTGCACCCACTATGACATACATACATTCTTGCACATAGGGGAAATACATTGTCCATCACTGTGATCAAATGTCTGCACAATTTTTGATAAGGAATTGTTGGGTGTCGTGATGTGGATTTACCTACTGTCACAACTATGAGGGAGGAGGGCAAGCTTCTGTGAAGATGCAAGTTTGATCATTCGTTGTCAAGCAACTGTCAAGCTAGGAGGAGTTTTTTTTTGTGTTTTTTGCATGGGGTGATAGTTGCAAAAGCAATACAAAAGTTTCAGCTATGATAATTTTTCCCCATTTTTTGCAAACGCTCAAGAAAGCAAGGAGTAGAGAGAAAGCAAGTAGGAAGAGGTGCATTTGAAGCAAATGGGAGGAGGTGCATATTGAAAAAACCCTTTGTATTTGTAGTTGTTCTTATATATACTTGTGGACATGGTTGTATGCATGTATACATCTACATATGCATATACATAAACATATATGCATGCAATTGAATACTCTCAGTGCATACAACATCTTGATACAATTGTGTGTAAATATATATGTCTGTAATGCATTTGTATGTGTAAGTGTGTATGTCTGTATATGCATTTTCTACACGTATCTTTCAGGTCATATGTTTATCTATATATAGATATGTCCAATTTTTAATATCAATATAGTTATTTGCTTCTTGTCTATTTCAATTTCCACATACTCTTATATCTCCACAATTTCTATTTGCTATTTTAAATATTTATATGTATGTGTGGGTGTATATGTGTGTATATGAATTTTCCACATGTATTGCTAAAGCCATAGGTCAACAATCACCAATGCCCTATGGAGAATAGTGCAGAATTTCATTGCAAGCCACACAAAAATAGCTAACAATGTCATATTGAGAAGAACATGAATTGTTTTATTACTTTGCAACCATCACCAGTAGACAAAAACCACAAAACAATTAATGTTGATGTCAACTAGAATTCAATTTCACTGGCCTTCTCTATCAACATGGCAAGCACATTCAATATTAAAAATTAAAAAATCCATCACCTTTTTTCCCAACCAGGAGCTAGAAATATATACACAAAAAAGTATGTCTTTCTTTTGTTGTGTTTCATTTTTCTTTTCTTGTGTCCAGATATGCATGTATGTGAAATTAGATGTAGAAAAAATTCATATATACTTCTCCCCCTGCTTACTATTCTAGTAAGATAGTTATTTTTTTTCATCCTCAAAAAGAATTCTTACAATAATAGGCTTTATATTAAGCATAATAAGAAACATTGCTTGCCACATACAATGCACGTTGAAAATCTTTTTGAAGTTATTTAAGGAAGAAGTTCTATAGAGTATTTAATGGCCAGTTTTGAATTATCCCTTTTGCATATATTCCATATCTTTGATGTGCTACTTCTAGTTTAATGGCTCTCACTAAGAACGTGTAGACACACATTGTCTAAAAGCAATTTTCTTTAGAGAAGCCAATTAAAAATATGGAAATCATGAAAAAGACATAGACTGAAGATCAAACATTATACTTTGAGGAACTCTTTTCCACAATAACCCCAAAGAGCTTTTCAATGCATTCTACCTGCCAAGGCCTAATTTTGTCAATTGTTGTTTACATTGAAAATTGACATTTTGGGGAAAAATTCAAAATCATAAAGAGGGCGGTGAAGCAAGAAGGCCGACAAAAATTTCAGCTGAAGTGCACACTTTAAGCTATTGAAGAGCAATCGACAATGCACATATATTTGCATCTACCTCCAAATAGATATATATCATTGTACATTTTGCTTCCTAGTTGTACATTTATCTATTGCACATGTTGGATGCATATATAGGAATCTATTGCTTGGAAATATATAGCCACAAAAATGTATGTGTTTCTTTTGTTTGTCAACTTTCTTGCTTCAACACCCTCTTTACTATTTTGAATTTTTCCCTTAGCATTGCCTTATGGAAAATAGCATAAATTGTTTTATTACTTCAGATTTGGCTATATTGTTTCATATTTGATTCACAATACAATAGTAAATGTTATAGAGTTTATGTTGTTTTCCATAAGGCATTTTTTTACTGTTGGTCTATAGCTTTAGCTATATTGTTTCATTTCTGAAAAGATGTTGTTGGTAAAAAGAATTTGCTAGGTTGCTATTGAAACTGATATTGTTTTATTTAAGGTGTGAGTGTGTATGTATGTATATGCATTTTCCATGTATGTATCTTTGAGGTCATGTGTTTAACTTATTGATATTTGAGATATTTATGTGTCATTTACCTTTTTTTTTGCTAACCATTTGGGAGTAGCCTATGTGTTAAGGAAAAAATGGTTTGAATTTTGAGATGTGTCAATATTGCCATGGTCTTCCTTGTTTATATTTAGCAAAAAATTAATTTTGTTTGCTTCTTGCTTGAATTTTCCCTCCTATTACATTGTCCACCACTTTAAGGGAGCAAAGAGAAAGCAAGTGGGAAGAGGTGCATTTAAAGCAAGCGAGAAGAGGTGCATATTGGAAAAATCCTTTCTAGAGTATTTCAAAATCAGTTTATGTTATTTTCCATAGGGCATTGATGATTGTTGTTGTCTATCTTAGGGTATATTGTTTCATTTATGGTTTCTATGTAGTTGCAATGGTTGGAAGGAAATATTGTTTATAATTGCATTGGTTTGTTACTATGAATTGTTGTGTTTTGTGGGTTTTTCCATTTGGGTCACTATTGAAACCAATATAGTTTCATTTATTGTTCACATTTTGTGGTGAATATTTTGAATGGGTTTGTTGCATTGTGATTTTTTTATTGTTGTATGGTTTGCATGTAGTGGCAATGGTTGTAAGTAACACTTTTTAAGGTTAGAAGGAAGATATCTAAAAATTAAATACAGATTTGATTAATAAAATAGAAAAATAAAAAACACAAAAAAAATAGCAAAAACAAGACAACATAGAGAATTTCACATGGTTCACCCAATCCAAGCTACATCCACAAAATATCAGCCATCCAATGATTTTATTATATCTAATGCAAAACTTATAACAATCTCATGAATAATTGTCTTTTTTATGATACTATAACTCCCATCCCAACCCCTTATAACAAGCTTAGAAACTTCCAAATTAGGGTTCTACAAATTTGGTTTTTTGTGACCTCGGCGAGGATACAAGAAGAGTGTACAATATAGCATGATCAGTCGCCACATACCAACAACACCTGCCATTTAAAACCTTGGAAAACATAGCAAATGTCTGCACAAGTTTTGATAAGGCATTTTTGGGTGTGGTTCTATGGATTTACCTTCTATTAGAGCTATGAGTGAGGAGGGAAAGTTTATGTGAAGGTACAAGTGTGATTATCTGTTGTGGAATTTCTGTGACAGTGGTTGGAGGTTATATTATGTTTTTTGCATGGGGCGATGGTTGCAAAAGAAATCATTTTGTTTTGCAAATATTAGTGTAGATTTTCTTTTACAAGAACATATGTAGACATTACATGCCCCAGATCATGCATTTGTAGGAATCTATTGCACAAATATATACACACAAAAAGAATGTGTGGGAATGTAATGATATACAGTTTATGTTGATTTCCATAGGGCATTTTTGGTTTGTGTGTGGTGTTGATGGTTGCAAGGTAAACACTGATGAACAATGCCATGTGCAGATTTGGATTTATGTCACAGTAGATGCAAACAACATTGATACATACTGACACATTGTTGGAATGATAAGCCATATTTTGAGTGTTATATCTAACATTGATGCCACCATCTCTATAGAACTTCTTCCTTAAATAACTTCAAAAAGATTTTCAACACATTGTATGTGGCAAGAAATGTTTCTTATTGTATATATATGAATGTTGTCTAAATCTAATTTCACATACATACATATCTACACATAGGAAAAGAAAAATGAAACACTTCATTAGTTGGAAAAACCCGCAAAACACAAAAATTCATAGTAACAAACCCATCCAAAACTATCACCACAAAAGGCAGACTATAAATCAAACAATATTGGTTTCAACAAATAATATAGTTTTTTGTAGAGTATATTGTTGCTACATGTGAGTTGATAAAGTTATGTTGCATATGTCTATCTTTAATATTGCTATAGTCACATAACTTAGAGTGATAGGGTCTATATTAAGTACAATAAGAAACATTGGTTTCACCATTCATCATAGTAGGGAGAAATGTATGTTCTTGCTTAGGGGTTTGGTAACAGCCTATGGCGCTCCATGACCCAATATGGTAGGGTGGAGAGAAGGCTTTCTTCTGGCACATTTCATTTTATTTTCCCTATGTGTAGATATGTATCTATGTAAAATTAGATGCAAACAACATTCATATGCACAACAACCTCTATATTAAGTGTAATTAAAAACATCGATACCGCCATTGATTACGGTGGTGGAAAATGTATGTTGGTCTACCACTATAATCAATAATGAGACCAATGTTTCATCTCACACTTAACATACAACCTATCATTCTAAGAAATCCTTATTGAGGCCTAGACAAATAAGAACTATCCTTAAAGACACACAAAAACAACCAACAATTCCTTATCAAGAAGAACATGAACTATTTTTTTACTTTGCAACCATCGCCACTATTAATGTAAAACCATAAATCAATTAATTTATTTGAGGCCACATAACAACAATCAACAATGCCTTATGGAAAATAGCATAAACTATTTTATTACTTCAACAAGTATTAAATGCAAGGTCTGGAAAACCAAAATGCAACATATCAATCAATAAGAGAAATAGCTATGTACCTTAGAGTCATTCTAGTATGGAATAATTAAATTGTGAATATATTATTATAAGTAAAACTAATAACATCATCTTGATTGAACCTTAAGGTCTTTATTCTGAAATTCCATGATTAAATCTTTGAATCTCGGTAGGTAGTTATGCTAATTAAGTATCATATGGTCCATGAGTGGAATTCATGTTAATGAGAATTGTATATTAAAGGAAACATTATTTAGAAAGGAAAACAAAACATTCATATTTGTTGTTTTGGGAAGATAGTTGTTATTTGGGAACATAGTTAAATATTTGTTTCATCCTCAAAAAGAAATTCTTACAATAATAGGCTTTATATTAAGCATATTAAGAAACATTGGTTGCCAATTACAATGTGTTGAAAAGCTTTTTGAAGTTATTCAAGGAAGAAGTTCCGTAGAGTATAATGGCTAGTTTTGAAATAACCCTTTTGCATGAATTCATTATCTTTGATTTGGCACTATGAGTTTGATGATCTTCATCAAGAATGTGTAGAAATACATCCTCTAGAAGCAATTTTCTTTAGAGTAGCCGATCCAAGATATGGAATTCTTGCAAAAGGCTTGACCAAATCTTGTACATTATACTCTAAGGGACTCTTTTCCACAATAACCTCAAAGAGATTTTCAATGCATTCTACCTGCTAAGGCCTAATTTGGTCAGTTGTTTCCTACATTGAAAAATGAAGCCTAGGACAAAAAAATAAAAATAGTAAAGAGGGTGGTGAAGTAGGAAGGCTAGCAAAAATTCTGTCAGCCAAAGTCAACAATAAGGGAAAACCTCAAAACAAGAGGTTTCATAATTTTGTCATTTGATTATTGTGGTTTTAATCTTCTTGTGTTGGTTGAGTGTAGGGTATATTACTGCTACATATGGGTTCCTAAATTTATGTTTCATATATAATTCTTTGATATTGCTATGGTTTCATAACTTAGAATTATAGGCTCTATATTAAGTGCAACTAGAAACATTGGTTTCACCATTGATCATAGTGGTGGGAAATGTATGTTACAACAATCCACAATGCTTTATGGATAACAACATAAAATCTATAGCATTAGGCAAAGATAGAGAACAACAGTCAACAATGCCTTGTGGAAAACAACATAAACTGTATAGCATTGCAACCATCACCATAAAGAAAAAGCCTTAAATGAAACAATAATGGTTTCAACAGAAACCTAGAAAATTATTTTTCCAATAGTAACCTATCAAAAAAAGAATAATACAACCAAAGCCAAAAAACAACAGTCAACAATGCCTTGTGGATAACAACATAAACTCTATAACATTTACTATTGTATTGCAAATTGGAAATGAAAAAATTTAGAAAAAGCTAGAGAACAACACTCAACAATACTTTATGGAAAACAACATAAACAGTATAACATTGACTATTTTATTGTGTTGCATCCATCACTAGAAAATGGAAGCCATGAATGAAACAATACTGGTTTCAACAGTAACCCAGATGGAGAAACCCACAAAACAAAATAATTCACAGTAAGAAACCCATGCATAAAAATAAATAAAAATAACCCCAGACATGCACAATTTGTTTTCCCAAGACTACCTTATAGAAAATGATACAATATAGCATAAGCTAGAGAAGAACACTCAACAATGCGTAATGGGAAACAACATTTAAACTATATAACATTAACTATTTTATTACATTGCAACCATCACCACAAAATGGAAGCCACAAATGAAACAATATTGTTCTCAACAGCAACCCAGAATCAAAAAACCCATAAAAAAGTCTTTTTTCAACAACGCCCTATAAAAAATGAAACAATAACATCAAGTATTTTATTTCCTTAGTGAAAATGAAACAATATATCCAAAGCTTTGTAACCAATTCCTAAGTGAAAATAACAAAAGCTATTTAATAGCCTTGCAACCATCGACATCGCATGGAAACCATAAGTGAAACAATATAGGTCTCAACAGTGACCCAGATGGGAAAACCCATAAAATAGTCTTTTTCAATAGGACCTTGTTGAAAAAGAAACAATTTAGCCTAAGCTATTGACTTGCAACCATCGGCACCAAATGAAAACCAACAATGCCCTATGGAAATTAATATAAACTGTATAGCATTAACTATTTTAATCCATTCCAAACATAGCCACAAAATGAAAGCCATAAATCAAACAATATTGGTTTCAACAACGACCCAGATGCAATAACCCACAAAACAAAAAAATTCAGAGTGACAAACCCATGCAAAACAATAGCCACAAAACACGAACCATAAATGAAACAATATTGGTTTTAACAAACAATATCATCTTTTCTCAACAACACCTTATCAAAAATTGAAACAATATAGCCTTTTCAATAGTACCTTATCAAAAATGAGACAATATAGCCTAAGCTAGAGAACAACAATGAACAATGCCTTTTGGAAATCAACTTAAACTATATAGCACTAACTATTTTATTGTGTTGCAACCATAGCCACAAATCATAAGCCATAAATCAAACAATATTGGTTTCAATAGCAACCCAAATGGAAAAACCCATAAAACAAAAAAATCACAATTACAAACCCATGCAAAAATATAGTCTTTTCTCAATAGTACCTAATCGGAAGTGGAAACAATATAGCCTTTTCAGCAACATCTTATTAAAAATGAAACAATATATCCTAAGCTAGAGAACAAAAATAAAAAATGCGTAATGGAAATCAATATAAATTGTATAACATTAACTATTTTATTGTGTTGCAACCATAGCCACAAAATAGAAGCCATAAATCAAACAATTTTGATTTCAACAACAAACCAAATGGAGAAACCCACAAAACACAAAATAACAACCAACAATGCCATAAAATGTTCAATTGCCTTGCAACCATCTGTACCACACGCAAACTATAAATGAAACAATATTCGTCTCAACAATGACCCAGATGAAAACACCCACAGAGTAAAAGAATGCTTAAGCTAGAAATCAACAATCAATAATGCCATAAACTATAAAAAACCCCATGCAAAACCATTGCCACAAAATGCAAACCATAAATGAAACAATATTAATTCAAACAAACAATACAGTCTTTTCTGAATAGTAGCTTATCAAAAATGAAACAATATATCCTTTTCAACAACACCTTATCTTAAATGAAAAAATATAGCCTAAGCTAGAGAACAATAATCAACAATTCCCTATGGAAATGAACATAAACTATATAACATAAACTATTTTATTACATTGCAACCATAGCCAAAAAATGGAAACCATAAAGCAAACAATATTGGTTTCAATAGCGACCCAAATGGAAAAACCCACAAAACACAAAAAATGCATAGTAACAAACCCATGCAAAAATATAGTATTTTCTCAAGAGTACCTTATTGGAAGTTGAAACAATATATCCTTTTCAACAACACCTTATCAAAAATGAAAAAATATATCCTAAGCTAGAGAACAACAATAAAAAATGCCTAATGGAAATCAACATAAATTGTATAACATTAACTATTTTATCCTGTTGATCCCAGGAGATACCCTATTCTTCATCTTAGGCTTATTAGGTTGATCTATGAAAATTTTCAAAGCCTATCGGATTTATCCAAACTGGTTGCCTCCACAGTGTCTGAGGACTATGATACAGACAGTGATGGCTCAAAGATTTATTCTAAGCCTAACTCGGAGGGAATTTTTGAAGTCCATTTGTCCCCTATCCTTTTTGGCAAGAAAAACCAAATTTGTAAATCCCAACACATGAAAGTTAACCCTGAGAATTACCTTGGCTGCCTGACTCCTTTAAAGAAACCCACTCTCAAGGGTTCCCCTTACAAAAAGTTGGTTTCCTACTCTGTGGATTCTCAGGAGGACAATGTTGAGAACCCTGAAGCTAGTAGAGATTATGTTTCTACCCTTCCTACCTCTGTTAGTGATGCTGGTACCAGATTTCCTAGCTCCCCTAACCCGGGTGATCTCAACCTCATTTTAGATTGAGATCAGTCTGGAGACATCCTTGCCTCTGCTAGATGTGGCATTGGTGACATTTTTAGGGTTATGAAATGGACCTATCAAGAAATCAATGGGCCTATCAAGAAATCATTGATCTTAATCTTAGAAACAGGGTTCTAAATAGCAAGTTGGAGGAATTGGAACTGAAGTTGTTAGCTCTGAACAATGAAGAAGGAAAATGGAAAAAGAACAATACTGGGACGGGAGATGATGACATTGAGGAAAAGTATAAGACTCTGGAAGCTGAAATTGTTATAATAAAAAACAATATGAAAATTTTTGTGGAACAAAACCATAGAATGACAAGGCACTATGTCATTATCATTAATGCAATGTCTGAAAAGTTGGAAAAGTTGCAATAGGGCTCGCTGGTTGTTGACCTGGAAGAGGAAACTAGGATAAAAGCAAGAATGAGGACCAAGGAATATCGAAGAGGACCTATGCCAACCTTAAGAGGAAAGTGCCTCCTACTTCTCAGATGGTCTAGATCTTAAAGAGGTGGGTTTAGGAGATGAATGGCATGGAAGTTGAGACAGCAAAAATTTTAAAGTCCCAAGCTTAGTTGTTGCTGGTCTTTTATCTAGTCTTTTTGGGGTCTTTTTTGTGGCCTTTTGTGGCCTTTTTCTGGTGGTTATTGCTTTGTAATTTTAATGTCCTTTCTACAACCTCTCCATTTCCAAGTTCTTTGACATTTTATCTCTTTTATTTGTAAACTTTGTGGTTTTGGGTCCCTGTAAAACCCATTTTTTCCTCTTTCAAAAACTATTTTATTGCGTGGAAACCATAGCCACAAAATGGAAGCCATAAATCAAATAATATTGGTTTCCGGTAATGTGCGGGATCATCATGGAAAAACATGCCCTTAAGTGGCAAAAATTTAGAGAATGAAAGGCAACTTGAAGTAGGAAATTTGAATAAGTTATCTATATTATTTCAAAAATATGTAAGAATAGAATTTGTAGCAAATTGAATGTAGTTTCTAAACTACTAGGTTTTATTTTTATTTTTTAAATCTATTTGGTGACAATTTGAAATTTCAATGCAATAGTACTTAAATTGGGAAAAAAAAAGTAGTTGTTTTGTCGACCACCCTAACCACAATAAAATGATAATATTTTTTTATAATATTTTAAAATATAAGTAGAGGACTCATGTCGAGATGTGACGCGATATTTTTAATTTTTTTCTAAGTAAATAATTAATTATGAATTTTTTTATTACAAATTTTAAAAATATAAAAACTTCGTATGTCCGACCACATTAACTTGGTCAAAACTTCATAAAAATTTAACTCTTTTTTAATCCTATACTATGGCATAGAATGTGGCGCATGTTTGATTCAAAAAATGTGATATTGTTTGAAAGCTATAAATGTTTTTCAATCAACCTATCAATGGGACTTTAGTTGTAATTCAAATAGAAAATGAATAATAATAATTTATTAAATTCAAAGTAAAGAATAATTTATATTGGTGGAAAGCTGTGAATCTCCTTTAAAAACCCTTTTCATTTCATGAATTTTAGGTTAAAAAGTCGCCACCACATACCCTACACATACCCATCATATCACTTTTTGGCCCATCATCATGATCTTGCACATATCCTTTCAACAACGACCCAGATGGAGAAACCCACACAATACAAAACAACAACCAACAATTCCATAAACTATTCAATTGCCTTGCAACCATCGACACCACATGCAAACCATAAATGAAACAATATTGGTCTCAACAACCACCTAGATGGAAAAACCCATAGAATAGAAGAATGCCTAATCTAGAAAACAACAATCAACAATGCCATAATCTCTAACAAACCAATGCAAAACCATCACCACAAAACGTGAACCATAAATGAAATAATATTGATTTAAACAAACAATCTACTCTTTTCTGAACAATACCTTATCGAAAATGAAACAATATAGCCTTTTCAATGGTGCCTTATCAAAAATGAAACAATATAGCCTAAGCTAGAGAACAACAATCAATAATTCCCTATGGAAATCAATATAAATTGTATAACATTAACTATTTTATTGTATTTCAACCATAGCCACAAAACAAAAACCATAAATAAAACAATATTGGTTTCAATAACAACCTGCATGGAAAAACCCACAAAATAAAAAAATGCACACTAACAAACCCATGCAAAAATATAGTCTTTTTCTCAATAGTACCTTATAAAAAATGGAGCAATATAGCCTTTTCAAGAGAACCTTATTGAAAATGAAATAATATAGCCTAAGCTAGAGAACAACAATGAACAATTCCGTATGGAAATCAACATTAACTATATAACATTAACTATTTTATTGAGTTGCAACCACAAAACACAAACCATAAATCAAACAATATTGGTTTCAACAATGACCCAGATGGAGAAACCCACAAAACACAAAAATTCATAGTGACAAACCCATGCAAAACCATAGCCACAAAACACGAACCATAAATGAAACAATATTGGTTTTAACAAACAATATAGTATTTTCTCAATAGCACCTTATCAAAAATTGAAACAATATAGCCTTTTCAACAACACCTTATAAAAATGAGACAATATAGCCTAAGCTAGACAACAACAATCAATAATGCCTTATGGAAATCAACATAAATTGTATAGTGTTAACTATTTTACTGTGTTGCAACCATAGCCAAAAAATGAAAGCCATAAATCAAACAATATTGGTTTCAATAGCAACCCAGATGCAAAAGCCCACAAAACACAAAAATTCACAGCAACAAACCTATGCAAAATTATACTATTTTCTCAACAATACCTTATCAAAAATTGAAACAATATAGCCTTTTCAATAGCACCTTATCAAAAAATGAAACAATATAGCCTAAGCTAGAGAACAACAATCAACAATGCCTAATGGAAATCAACTTAAATTGTATAACATTAACTATTTTATTCCATTGCAACCATAACCACAAAATGAAAGCCATAAATGAAACAATATTGATTTCAATAGTGTCCCAGATGGAGAAACCCACAAAACACAAAAAATCATAGTAACAAACCCATGCAAAAGCATAGCCACAAAATGTGAACCATAAATGAAACAATATTCGTTTTTACAAACAATATAGTCTTTTCTCAACAACACCTTATCAAAAATTGAAGCAATCAACAGTACCTTATCATAAATGAAACAATATAGCCTACCAAAAAATGTGAACCATACATGAAACAATATCACAAAGGGTTTTTTCAATATGCACCTCTTCCCGCTCACTTCAAATGTACCTCCTCCCACTTGCTTTCTCTTTGTTTCCTTGTTTCTCGAATGCCTGCAAAAAATAGGCAAAAAATTATCATAGGTGACACTTTTGTATTGCTTTTGTAACCATTGCCCCATGCAAAAAACAAAAAATAACCTCCAACCACCTTCATAGAAGTTGGAAAATGGTTCATCGAACTTGGACCTTCACATAAGCTTTCCCTCCTCACTCACAACTTTGATAGTACGTAAAGCAACAAAATGACACCCAACAATGCCTTATCGAAAATTATGCAGACATTCACTATGTTTCTTGAGGTTTTAAATGGAAAGTGTTATTACAACCATCGCCAATACACAAAAAGCATACAACAATTAATGTTGATGCCAACCAACATTTAATTTCGTTGACCTTCTCTATCCACGTGGCAAAAAAAATTGTCACCTTCTTCCCAACCAGTATTTTGATGTTGGAAGGATTGTAAATGTGCACCAAGCACTTTTAAAAAAAAAAATACATCTGCCACCTTTTTCCCGACCGTCAGAAGGCTTAAAAATTGAGAAGGCTGACAAATTTTTTTTGACCAAAGTTCACACATATAGCCTATCGGCTAACAAGAAAATAACTCAGGAGTATGTTTTCCTAGAATCTGTAAA
Source organism: Sequoia sempervirens (assembly GCA_007258455.2). NCBI lineage: Eukaryota > Viridiplantae > Streptophyta > Pinopsida > Cupressales > Cupressaceae > Sequoia > Sequoia sempervirens. The sequence goes on along the minus strand of VDFB02256636.1, from coordinate 46,209 downwards.
AAATAAATGGGTTTCCATCTCCAAGTGCAATGTTCCAACATATTTGATGAGATCATAGAGAAAGGAATTACCATTGAAAAGGATCTCATTACAAAAGGACTTGTGAAAATTTATAAAGAAATCAAAGACCATGCCGCACACAGTATTGATAAACCTTACCTATAGGCCAAGAACAAGAACACAATAAATGATGGTGTAGTGGATGCTAAATTTGTGTTGAATGTAAAAACACCATCTAACACATAATAAAATACCCAAAATGTGACTATCCCAAGGGGATTACCATGAAAAAAGAAAAATCCTAGATGAAAATAAACTCCCCTAAGAGAGCCAATTGAGTCTGTATTGAGTAAACTAGTCCAAACCAAACACTCATGGTACAATGTAAATGACTACTTTGAGTACCATAGAATAAACGTTCACAAGACACCTACCTACATGAAATTGAAATTTCAATAAAGATCTTATTGATTAATGGGATGTACACATTGAAGAATATTCCAGTGGATATTCCACCAACAATAATCTCAATATATACAAGGATCTAATCCTTGACCATGGAAATAAAAATGAATTTGGTAAGGGAAAGAGCTATAACAATGCCAATTGTTCATTTGATTTCATAGTGGGACATTTTGAAGAAACTAATGGGTATGTGCAGGATCATGATGGGCCAAAAAGTGGCAATATGATGGGTATGTGGCTGGAACTTTTTTAAAAATTGATATTAAAAAAAAAAGGGTTTTTAAAGGAGATTCTCCACTTTCTACCAATATAAATTATGCTTTACTTTGAATTTAATAAGTAATTATTATTCATTTTCTATTCAAATTACGACTAAAGTCCTAAATGATAGGCTGATTGAAAAACATCTATAGCTTTCAAACAATGTCACATCTTTTGAATCCAAAACATGTGTCACATTCTATGCTTCACATACTATAGGATTAAAAAGAAAAATGAATTTCATGAAGTTTTGACCAAGTTAAAGGTGATCGGAGACATAGGAGTTTTTATATTTTTTAAAGTTATAAAAAATCATAATTAATTATTTACTTGAAAAAATTACAAAAATTATGCATCACATCAAGACATGAGTCCTCTACTTATATCTAAAATCTTATAAAAAAATATTATCATTTTATTTATGGTTAGGGTGGTTAGGCAGGATACCTACTTATTTTTTCCACTGAAATTTAAGTACTCTTGCATTGAAATTTCAAATTTTCACCAAATAGATTTTTAAACAAAACCTAATAGTTTAGAAACTACATTGAATTTGCTACAATTCTTATATATAATTTTGAAATAATATAGATAAGTTATTCTATTTTTCGTCAAGTTGCCTAACTTTGATTTTTTCTAAAAATTTTGTCACTTAAGGGCATGTTTTCCATGATGATCTGCACATACCCTAATACCACATTGTAACTATTACCTTCCCAAACAAGACTCCTAAATGTGTAGCTACTACATGATGTGCAAAATTCACTCTTCTAGGAGACCCACAAGCACCTCTTTTACCATTTGAATAAAAAATTATTAAACATCTAAAGGAAATTCCAAACCATATTTCTATCTTAGAACTCCTCCATATATATCTTGCACATAAGTAAGTTCTTGAAAAATTAGTTCAGGAATCATATATACATACCAACATAGATAATGAACAATTCCACGCCATGGTAGGAAAATTTAGAGTAGGAAAAGGGATCCTAGACCTAACTAAGATCAACTCTTTTAACTTTCCCTCTATGTTTAGACACACAACTAACTAGGGTTTGATGATTGGATAGCTAACACAAGGGAGATCTAATCTCCTAGGGTTTGATTTTGAGTTTCAAATAGGAGAAATCTGGTGTATGTTTGAACAAGCCTATTAGACATAAAAATATAAATTTGGAAATGTAATTTATTGCATATATAAAAATAAAAATTATTGGAACAATTATATATTTATAAATGAGATACAAAGAGAAAATTGCTATTAAAATTGGGCTTGAATTGAAGGGACAAGAGCAGTGGCACCCTTGTCTAGAAATGGTACTTTTTTAAGATCTAAAAACTCTAGGTTGTAGGTTGCACTATGCTTTGTGTTTCTTGTGACCTACTATTGAAATAATATTTAGATTTGGTCAACATACATGAAAAGAGAGGGAAAGGTTGTACTATATAAGGGATTTCCTAGAATTCAAACCTCATTTTTTTGTTTTCACCTTCATGTACAATAAACAATGATGATCAAGAGGGCGTACCCTAGTGTAGTGTCAAAAATTTTTGTCATGCACATTTTCATACTTAATTTGGCAATAATTAATGTTTAAATGTACTTAAGGTTGCCTTGATCTAGTGTTGTAATGTGTTCCAAACATTCAGACTAAGTCTTGGGCCCTTCTTAAGATAAATAAACCTAATTTTTCCTTAATTTAATGTTGTAAAGTGTATTTATTCACACCTTTGCATTAAATTTAGGAGGCTTGTAAGCTAAATGGACCTAATCTAATGTTGTAATGTGTTTTACACATTCACATTGGATTTTCATCCCTTTTTAGCTAAATTGACCCAATTTTGCCTTAATTTAATGTTGTAAAGTGTATTTATTTACACTTTCACATTCGATTTTGGGCCCTCTTTCATTTATGACCTTTATATCATCATTAATAGGCCCCTAAGACCCTATATTGTGCATACCAAGGCATATTTTAATCAAAAACATGACAAGATCAACAAATAAACTTAATTTACACACTCCCCAACACTTTAGCAATCAAAATAGGCCTAGTGGGACCCATATGCCACCTTGGGAATATGAGTCCCATCTAGGTGGGACCCATATGCCACTAGTGGCGTATGAGTCCCATTTGGCCTATTTTTAAGGTTTTGAGTAGGAAAATTAGGTTTTAAGTTCAAATTTCATGAATTTCAGCTTGTTGGATCCAATTAGCAAGATATTGGATGGATTTCCTATATAAATGAGGTCTCAAATCATTATTTCAACAAGCCTATATGATATCAAGTCAAGAACTCAAAATTTAAGCATTCCAAGACTTCATAAGATCATCTAGAGAGCATTCAAGATCATTTTAAGGAATTCAAGAGTAGATTTCTTTATCAATTGTTGCAAAAATTCAAGATCCATCATCATGTCAAGATTATCAAGCATCAAGCATTTTGTTGAGCTAGTGTTGCGATGTAGCATTGAGTATCCTAGATTAAGCATTGTTCTACACTTATTTCAAGGTCTAGATCTACATCCTTCATGGCCATTTCATGTTGAATTATAGATTTACAAGATGTAATTTACATGCATCACTCAAGGTATCGTTGTTCATGGTTCATATCCTATGTTTCATGTTTCATGTCCTTGTTTCATTGTTTCATCATTTGGTTTAATTACCTAAAAGGGGTTTGACCCGGAGATGGCCTTATTCACCTAACAATGTGGTACAACATGCTTTTACATCGTGTCTCAAGACATCATGTCTGTGGTTGACTTTAGGAGATTTTGGAACCTCCATGGGGTTCATCATTTACAAAGGATAATATTTGGTGCAGGAGGTGGGAGCTGAAATAAGGAATGAAGTGGGAGGAAAGTGAACATTTAGAGATACAGAACTCAGAACTGTGAGTTGCGAAAGAGCCTAGCTGAACAAGCAGGACTGTGAGTCCACTTTTCGGTGTTTTAGGTTTTTGTAGTTTTGGATACCCTTTTTCCGGAAAGCTGTTTCAGACCAGAAACCTTGATCTAGGATTGATACACCCAAAATAGTGTATGAGTCTCAGTAGGCCTAAATTTTAGGTTATTAAGCATTCCAAGCCTCCATTCAATCTCTTTCAGGTTTCTAGGTGCTCCTTTTTACTTTTCTAGTTTGTTATTATGATTTATTTGCATTTATAGTTAATTTAATGAAGTTTTATGCATCATTGAGTTCAATCATTAGATCTTGCATTTTCATACATTTTTCCAAGCCCTAGCTTGGTGGTGAACCCCTCGTTCAACCTCAATTAATCTTTAAACATACCCTAGGATAGTCTCTTAGCAGATCTCTTTCTCCCATTATCATCATTTGATTGAGATCTCTAGGGAATCCTTGAATGTGTAGTACATAAATCTTGTTTCCCTAAGTCCCAAACCCTAGCAATGACAATTTTCTATCTTACATTTTGGTGAACCTGCATTTAGAGCATTTCATTTTTTGATTTGGAGTCCATGATCATCCTAGATCTAGCTTGCACTGAATTTTCATTAGGTTTTGCATTAGTTAATTGACATTCTAGGTTTTCTAAATTTTGCATTAGTGAAATTTCATATAGGTTGCATCTTTGCATCTCAAATCATTGAAAATAATTTAAAAATTACATTTACATTTAGTCTACATATCATAGAAACTAGAAAGCTGCATAAAAAACACTTAAAATTTATTTAAAATTGTGGAAAAAACCCTCACTGGGACTCATATGCCCCTCTAGGCGAATTATTCCCAGTGCACATCTAAAACTACCTTTTACAACATTTAAAACCTTGTTTTCACATTTTTGTTTACTACCATTGGTTATCTGTTTTAGTAGGTTGACTCTCTGTTTCATTCATTTTACTAAACCTAGCTTAAATCGGTCCATTTCATGCATTGTTTAATTCCAAATTTGCATTTACAACATTTCATTTCAAATTATTACATAGTGTAATTAGTAAATTACCTTGTTTGAAATATGAAAATTGAATTTCATTCTAGGTCTTCACATTGCATTTTGAGTTTGCATGGATTATTGTTCACAAATGTTGGTTTCGGTCTTTTCCAAGTTTGCAAAGAAAAAGTAAGTCAATAAGAATGTTAGTCATTCATTCACTACATTCCCTAGTTATGAGAGTCTCTTAGTGCAAGAGAGTGAAAATATTCACTCTTACCTTAAACCTACACCCCTTCTTATCTCTTCTATTTGTGGGAATGATGTGATAGAAGAAGATGAAAACATAGACAATCTTGATGATCATAGTTTCTCTTCTCCTAATTCCTCTCCTACATGTGACAAAGGTATTTCAGTGTTAGAATATGCACTCACTAAGAATTGTGACATTGTTGAAAGCTCCTCTTCTATAAACTCTCCTACATTGGAAGATATTTTAGCACAAGAGAATGGAATCCTTTGAACCCTCTAATTCTTTTCCCACCTTCACAACGATTGCAAACTCAAAACAAACTTGAATTTATCCTTTATCCACCTAAGACTAATGTTTCACAGTAGCTGAGTCATAATACCATTGCTCATACATATTATAACACTAGAAACAATCCACAACCAAGAAAAACACCTTCAATATCTCTCCCATTGCCTAATCCTATCTTACTAGGTCCCCCTCATTTTCCTTCACAAAGTGGAAAGGAGTACAATCTTGTCGAACAACTAAAGAATATTGTTACTAAGATATCACTATGGGACCTTATTCAAGCCTCCCCTCATTATCATAACATGATTCAAAATGATTTAAAACAAGTTCCTATCCCTTCTGATGCAAACCAAATGACATAGCAGCCATGATTCAAGGAATAAATGTTAACATTGTTTTCCACCAAAGTTAGCTCACTCCTTCAGAAGTGCAAAAACAAAATGAAGCTTTCATAATAATAGCTCAATATAAAAGAATAGAAATAAAGCAAACCCTTTTTGACAATGGCTCAACCCTTAATGTGTGTAGTGTAACCCTTTTGGATAGGCTTGGCGTGGATAAATCAAAATTCAATGTGGGAAAACAACTGCTTGGAGTGATTATATTACCTATTACAGCTAGAAAGGCCACATTAGAAACACCAATCCATGTTATGCCTCGTGATATTTCATATAATATTGTTTTAGGAAAGCCATGGATTCATGCAATGAATGGGGTGCCTTCTACCCTTCATCATAAAATGAAGTCTACAATAACAAAGTGTACACACTCGAAGCTGACCCAGACCCAAATAGTTGTTTAAACATTGAGAAAAATAAAGAGAATCCTTTGAAAATATTAACACCAACTACACAAATGGAACCTCTGCTAGATAAATAAAAAACACATTAAGGAAGTCACAAAGCTATTAGAAGATTATTGGGTTTCCTTAGACTTCGAACCAACATTTATGGGAAAATACAAGATCATAAACAAAGACTCTGAAAAGGGAAAATAAAAAGTAGTTTACAATGTCAACACAAAATTTAGAAGACCCTTCAAAAGCATCCACCTCAACCACTTTAGAAAAAAAGACAACAAATTACAAAAAAAGATTTGATGAAGTTGATTATAAACAACCATCAACCCCATAAGAAATGAAAGAGCTTTATGGAAAAGGTTATGAACTCATGAAACAACTTGATTATAGTGGAAAAGGATGTGGGGCTAGAGAACAAGGTATCTATGTCCCTATAGAGCTTCACATGCAAGAAAAAACTTGTGGTCTTGGCTATAGTCCCTCGAAAGACACAAACAAGCCTTCACTTAATATCAACACTATCACAAAAGAATCCTCTAAGCCAACTTTAATAGTAGTGCATCATGAATTGATAGACACTAGTGATCTTGATTATTATCCTTTGCAAGAAATGAAACAAACAAAGAAATCTTCGCTTAATGTCAATGTCATCATGCAAAACATCAATGATTCAAGTACGATAGATTTTACACCCTCCTATAAAGAAGAAAACAAAATATTGCAATCTAAAGAGTCTTGTGTAAGTATGACATCTTGTACTAAGTAAGAGGTATCTTTTTCGCAAAATAAAGGAAAATCTTCTACTTTGGATCAAGAAGGTATCTTTTTGAGACTCCTCCAAGATCATTTGATATCCCTCGACATAAATTTTACTACATGATTTCATGTTGTGCATATCATAGATTCTATGGTGATTCTACTAATGAATGTAAATCTTTGAGTGATAAAATTCAACATCTTAAGGAGAGTGGTGCTCTTCCTTATGTTGAAGCACCTAATTCCTCTAATTGATAGTGATTTTCACTCTAGCATGTTTCTCGGCTCACCCTTGTCCTGCACTAAGTGGGGGGAAGGGGTTTAGGTAGCCTTATACTTGTATGTCACTTGTCATTGTCTTTTTGGCTTGTTGATCACCTTTCATGTATGTATAAGAGCAAGCTTGGGATGAGGACAACATGCCTTAAGTTGGATCGCATGTGACATACTACCTTTTGGGGGCAACCCCTTTTCATGACATAGCTTATTGGAAACATATGACTTGGCATAGGGCTTTCCGAGTAAGCTCTCATGTCTTCTACTTTAAAGAAATTTCTCACATCAATGGTGTTAGCAACTACTTTAAAGTAGGGGCATACATCGACACTCATGTTTCATTGTGTGATTTTCTTTCTTCTTGCGATACGTCCTTTTCTTGGTGGTGTCATTGGAATTGATTTCCTCCAAAAGCATGATATTTCTTTGACTTTTCCTTTCTTTGCTTAGACATTAAGTGTCATGTTCCCTAAGAAGATACCTTACGTGAACTAAGAAAAATCCCTTTGAACATTCCTTACACTATTTTTCATTTACAATGTACCTATTATATGGCCACCTTGTATTACACACTTTGCATGCTTGTGGAGCCATCTTGTTTGTTCATGAGTTCCAAGCATACAAAGTTTTTCTTGCCTCATGAAGCTTGAAGTTCATTGTTTGTTCATGAGATCCAACCATACAATGATTTTCTTGTCTCATGAAGCTCGAAGATCATTTTTGTGTGGTGCCTTATCAAAGTTATCAGGAGGTATAACTTTGGTATGGTTGGATAGGAAGCTGATCTGAGGCATGACTTTCCCTTAGCCACTCGTATGTGATGTGAGCGCATATCGTCCATGTGTGTATGTTTCTTACTTTCTTGGATTACTCACCCAATAGACAACTTGAAGTTTGATTTCCTCAGAGTGAGTGTGCACTTTTGGACAAATGATCGAGGCTTGATCCACCTCTTTTTTTTTCTTTTTCTTTTAGTTATTGACATTATATGTTTGTGCATCTTGTTTTGTTGCATATCATGCACCTTGTGCATGCCTTTTTGTGCTTATGTCAACTTGACGTAGGATCTTAGATCCTAGGGGCTTGACCACCTCCTCAATCTCTGTTATCCTAGACCATCTACATTGGTACAATTGGACCCCTCTTGAATGTCTACTTTAGTGTGAGTTTGAAGCAACCTCATCCTCTCACTAAAGTGGGGGCTAAATGTAGTGTCCAAAAATATCGTCATGTAGATTTTCACACTTAATATGGAAATAATTAATGTAAAATGAACTTAAGGTCACCTTGATCTAATGTTATAATGTGTTTTACACATTCACACTAGGTCTTGGGCCCTTTTTAAGCTAAATAAACCTAAATTTTCCTTAATTTAATGTTGTAAACTGTATTTATTCACACCTTCATATTAAATTTTGGAGGCAAAAGGACCTAATCTAGTGTTGTAATGTGTTTTACACATTCACATTGAAATTAGCGCCCTGTTCAGCTAAATTGACTTAATTTTGCCTTAATTTAAAGTTGTAAAGTGTATTTATTTACACTTTCACATTGGATTTCAGGTCCTCTTACATTTATGACCTTTATATCATTATTAATATGCCCCTAAGACCCTATATTGTGCATCCCAAGGCATATTTTAATAAAAAAATTGACAAATCAACAAATAAACTTAATTTACACACTCCCTGACACTTTAGCAATCAAAATAGGCCCTATGGGACTCATATGCCACATTGGTAATATGAGTCCCATCCATGTGGGACCCATTCGCCACTGGTAGCGCATGAGTCCCATTTGGCCTATTTTTTAAGGTTTTGAGTAGGAAAATTGGGTTTTAAGTTCAAATTTCATGAATTTTGGCCAATGGGATCCAATTAACAGGATATTAGATGGTTTGGGTATGTCGGGATCATCATGGAAAAAAGGGCCCTTAAGTGGCAAAAAATTAGAAAAATCAAAGTTAGGCAACTTGGCGTAAAATTTGAATAAGTTATCTATATTATTTCAAAATATGTAATAATATTATCTATAGCAAATTGAATGTAGTTTCTAAACTGATAGGTTTCTTTAAAAAAATCTATTTGTGAAAATTTGAAATTTCAATGCGAGTACTTAAATTTCAAAGGAAAAAAAAAGTAGGTGTTTGTCTCACCACCCTAACCACAATAAAATGATAATATTTTTTATAAGATTTTAGGTATAAGTAGAGGGACTTATGTCCCAATGTGATCCATATTTTTTTGTAATTTTTTTCCAAGTAAATAATTCATTATAATTTTTTTTATTACAACTTTTAAAAAATATAAAAACTCATATGTCGACCACCTTAACTTGGTCAAAACTTCATGAAATTCAATTTTTCTTTTTAATCCTATAGTGTGTGAAGCATAGAATGTGATGCATGTTTTGGATTCAAAAATGTGATACCCTTTGAAAGCTATAGATGTTTTTCAATCAGCCTATCAATCGTGACTTTAATTAAGTAATTCAAATAGAAAATGAATAATAATTAATTATTAAATTCAAAGTAAAGCATAATTTATATTGATGGAAAGTTGAAAATATCCTTTAAAACATTCTTAGTTTCATCAATTTTGGGTAAAAAAAAAGTGGTTAGCCACATACCCATCATATTGCCACTTTTGGCCCATCATGATCTTGCATACAGTTTTGTCTATATAAATGAGGTCTCAAATCATTATTCCAACAAACCTACATGATATCAAGTCAATCACTCAAGATTTAAGCATTTCAAGACTTCACAGGAACATCTAGAGAGCATTCAAGATCATTTCTAAGGCATTCAAGAGCAGATTTCTTGATCAAGCATAAAGCATGTTGTTGAGTTAGTATTGTGATGTAGCATTGAAGATCCTATATTAAGCATTGTTCTATACTTATTTCAAGGTCTACATCTATATCCTTCATGGCTATTGCATGTTGAATTGTAGATTTACAAGAAATAATTTACAAGGAACAATTCAAGGTATCATTGTTCATGTTTCATGTCCTTTTTTCATTGTTTCATCATTTGGTTCAATTACCTAAAAGGGGTTTGACCAAGGCAGACTCCTATTCACTAGTTCAATCAACAATTTTTTCTTCTCTTTACATGTGTGATTGTAGATCTAAGTGTCTTGGAGCATGAAGGATCATTGAAGATTAGGTTACAAGCTTGGAGAAAGTTGGTGGAGTTGTCCTCTCACTTAGAAGGCTGCTATCTTCACAAAAAGGTCATCTATAGGTCCAAAATTGAGGTTTCAGATCCATAAATCAAGTGGGAAGGACATAGTAGACATTGAAGACCAGACTCAGACTTTGAAGTTCCAAAAAACCCTAACTGGACTCATACAACAGTCTTGGTGTATGAGTCCCAGTTTAGGTCATTTTATTTTTATTTTTGTAGTTTCAGATACCCCTTTGTCGGAAACCTATTTTAGACCAAAAACCCTAATCTAGGACTAATATGCCCAAACTAGCATATGAGTCCCAATAGGCCTAAATTTTAGGTTATTAAGCATTTTCGGCCTCCATTCAATCTCTTTTAGGTTTCTAGGCGCTCTTTTGTACTTTTCCTATTTGTTATTCTGATTTATTTGCATTTATAGTTCATTTAGTGAGATTTTATGCATCATTGAGTTCAATCATTAGATCTTGCATTTTCATACATTTTTCCAAGCCCTAGCTTGGTGGTGAACCCCTCATTAGCTTACAATCAGTCCCTTGGATAGACCTATTGGTAGATATCTTTCCTCTATCTCCATTGGATTGAGATATCTAGGGCCATCCTTGAATGAGAGTGTTGAGTTTTGTTATTCTAGGTCCAAAGCCGTAGAATCATACAAAATTCTACCTTTCACCTAGGTCAGGAAGAGGCCAAAATAATAATTGATTGAAATGATAAATGATAAATAATAATGTTATCTTGGTATGAAATCTTTGTTTGAAGTGATGTCTACACCATGTGTTTCTACCAAATAGGGTGTACACATGTTCATGTGTATGTGTATGTATGCATTTATGTTCATTAATCTCATGCATATATTCATGTGTTTATTTTCATAAATTTTGTAGTGGTCATATATAATTCATATGTTTATGGTGTATGTAATCTCATGTGTATGTATGCTCATGTATGTATGTTCAATATAAATTAATGTGTATGTATGTGTGTATGTTTGTATGTTCATGATGTATGCAATCTCATGCTTATGTATGTCTACATGTTCATGGTGTATGGAATCTCATGTATATGTATGTGTGTATTCACAATTTATGTAATCTCATATGTATGTATGTTCATGTGTGTATGTTCATGGTGTATCTATCTCATGCATATGTATGTTCATATGTTTATGTTCATGGTGTATGTAATATCATATCTATGTATGTGTCTATATGTGTATGTTCATAGTGTACATGTAATTGCATGTGTATGTATGTTCATGTGTGTATGTTCATGGTATATGTAGTCTCTTGTGTATGTATGTTCATTTCTATATATATGTATGTTCATGTATGTTCACGATGCACGTGTAATCTCATGTGTATGTATGTTCATGTGTGTATGTTCATAGTGTGTGTAATATCCTGTGTATATGTTCATGTGTGTTTACGGTATGTGTAATATCATTTGTATGTATGTATGTTTATGAATCTCATACATGTATTCTTGTTCATGCTTATGTATCTCATTTGTATACTCATAAGGCTCTTAAGAGACTACACCAAAATAGTGCACTTTAAAATTATCGAGTGACTTGGAGAATGAAAATATCCCTTCCCTAGAATTTACTTTCCCACCTGGAAGTGTTGGCACAATTAGTTTTTGTCTAGGATACATGAAACAAAAAATGTTTCTTTCCAAATTTGTACTACTCTCTACTAATAGTTTTTTCATGTATGCATTCTAAGTTGGCATGGTCAAATGGTGTTGAGTTGACCAAAAATGAGAGAGGTTAATATGGAGGGATGTCATATCAAATTATAGGTGTAGGTGAAATATTATTAGGTGTCACAATATTTGAGAAACACTCTTTCATAGTTCGAGAGTTTTTTTCTCTTAGTGATTGTAAGAGACTACATTGGAATAGTGTACTAAAAAATGATCAAGCAACTTAAAGAATGAATAGACCCCATCCCTAGATTTTACCTACCCACATGGATGTGTTGGAACAGTTTATTTGTTCAAGACAGATGAAACTAAAAAATATTCTTCCTTCTATATTTTCACTACTCTCCATTGAAAGTTTCTACAAGTATGCATTCTAAGTTGTCATAGCCAAACAATGTTGAGTTGACCAAAACTTTGAGAGATTAATGTGAAGGGATTCCATGTAAAATTCTATGTGTAGATGAAACATTCTTAGGTACTAGAAGCTCTAAGAGACACTCCATCATAGTTTTGTAGTTTTTTCTCTTAGGGCTCTTAAGTGACTATTTCAGAGTAGTGCACTCCAAAATGATTGGGTGACTTGGATAATGAATAAAACCCTTCCCTAGTGTTTACCTACACACCTAGATAATTTGGAACAATTCGTTTGTCAAACCTACTGACAAATTTATAATTTTTTAATTTAGTAACTTTTGTTTGAACAATCATTTTCCCATGGGTAGCTTAGGCCATTCCTATTTTTCTCATTTTCCCATGGGTTCCACCTCACTCTCTCTATTTGTGTGGAAATCTACTCTAAATTTTTTAGTTCACTCACCACTTCTTTCACATATTCCTCCCCACTCGTTGCGCTCATCCCATCCCCCAGTTCTCCATTTACAATACCAGTTTGGGCTTCCCTACTTCTTGTAAGTCAACCAGAGTCCCTTCAGCTTCCTTGACTAGGGAGATTTGTTTCATTTTTTCACAAGTCATCCTTATTGCACATAGCTCTTCAATTGTTAGATTGGTCATTCGGTCCTCCAGATTGCCTGTGACTGGCTCTATGTTATTTTTTTGATACACCCTCCATATTGAAATGGCTAATGGACCCTTAAACTCCCTAGTTCCAAGGGAGCAAGTAGAGGTTGGAGCCGAGACCTCTTTTGTTGGACCTCTCTGGCCAGGTCCTCACTCAGACCCATTAGCTTTGTTGAAACTCACCATCGTGTTGCACTCCAATTTACCATGATCTTTGGACTTACATATGAGACATAGCTTCATTTGATCCTCCCTTTCCACTTTTTGGTTCCAAGATCCACCTTTTACATAGATCTCTACTTCTTGGGGGAAATCTTGGTGCGTAGTTAGCCCTAGACATGTTCTAGTGTAATTTCCTAAGCACCTATCTTTGACATTTTTCTCCATTGAGATGAGAGAGCCTGAGCTCTTCCCAATTTCTATTAGCATGTCATTATCCCAATATTCATTCAAAAGGTTGTATAGGTGGACCCACACTAGACCTTCCTTGATTTTGTGATTCTAGGGATCAAAATTAGTCTACTAATCTATCAAATGCACCCCTACACTATCTAGGTAATGCAAAACACTGCTCAAAGCATTCCATTTTTTTTCCTTTGAAGGGTATTCTACCAGGAAGAATTCATTTGGCAATGCTCTAATCTGAACCTGATTACCCCATTTCTCACAACACCACCTACCTATATCCTTAAAAAATCATGCCAACCACCCCCTCATTTGAGAAAATACCCCCTTTCTCTTAGTCTATCTATTGATTTCCTATTTGATCCTTATCAAGAATAGAAGAATCTTTCAACAAGCTTGGATTGGGTGACTTACCAATCAAGTCCACATATTGATGCGATAGTCCTTCTGTGATCACCTTCTCCTTCAATTTACAGGGCCTACTCGTGTGCTCCTTGCTCCCGGTCATCTTGTCTTGCCAATTGGTAGAAGTATCTACCCTTGGGCTTCTTTTTCCTAGAACCACCCATGCCATCTTCCCACCAAACTATTCCAATTCAAAGCACCCCAATTGTTGTAGCTAGAATTACAAACTGTTTTCCTTCAATCTGTTGCCACTTCTCCACTATTGGGAAACCACCTACAAGTTCACAGCCATGGGAGTTATTTTTTACCATCCCACCCCCTCTGTCCATGACTCGAGCCTCAGGCATGATGCCCCTTGCTGTGGTGCTCAATGTTTTTGTACTTCAGGTGGCATCTATCCACCCATTGTCCACCTTTGAACACCCACTATAGAATGTGATTTCTTCCATTTTCTCTCCTTTCCATTGTGAATTCACCCTTTGATCGCCTATCCTCCTCGATGTTGCCCCATGCTTCCTCGCCTAAGTCACCTATTTTTTTTAGTCTTTCTTGCTCATATTTGCTAATAACATTTTTACTTTTATGGAAGCTCTCCTATATCAGTAGGACCCTTCCTCATATCTTAATCATGCTTTAATAATGCATACTTAGCTTATGCATTCCCTTCATCCTTTAAAATAAATTTTTCTACCCTTTACTCTAGGAGCACCCAATATATCCTATGGTCACCCAAGGGATTCTAAGGTTTCCTAAGTGGCATAGGTTAAGTTATTGGGTCACCTTAGTGCCTTGGCTTAGTAAAATGAATGACCCACCTATAGAAGAGGGATGACACTATCATTCTTGTTTAGCACATGAATACTTCAAATTTCACTATTTCTTTGCCATCTAACTTCTCATGTTAGGCAATCTTGTTTAGACTTGATTAATACCTCCAACTTATTCCTCTTTAGTTCTCCTCCCAATCATGAATGTGATTATGATTACTTGGCTTTTAAATATTCATCCTTTCCTTCTTTGTGAGTTTTATTTCTTTCCTCTCCCCACAACTACTTTAGTGGGATATCAAGTCCATTTGTAAGTGTCAAAGGTAGATTCCAAAGAATATTAGATTAATTAGCATGTTGTCCATGTCTTATTCATAATTAAGGTTTAAAATATTTCATAACTACTTCCACAACATCCCATCACTAATTCCCTAAGCTTAGTTTCTTAGCATTTGCCCCTCTTCCATCATTCAAATAAACCTATCCTAGAGAAAAGAGGAGAATAAATAAAATCTAAGCCCATGAGTACTACTAGAACATCAAGCATATAGTTACTTCTAAGTGTGAGGTGCCATTTATTCAGCACTTTTGATTCTAAGCTTATTTTTTTGGGAAGTATTAGAAGAGAATCTATAAAATAGATTTAAAAAATCAATCTTGTCTACATCAATGATATTTTGTAACTATATTATAGCAATAACATAAAAAAGATATCTAAAAACATGTCTAAAATATAGATACAACAAAAAATTATTATGTTTGAGTATAATCATTCCCTTGTGGATGTGTCTTATTAGAAAAGCACAAATGAAGGAATAATTATGATACCCTTAATCCTTTCCTATTTAATTAATATTTGAGACCTAGTGCACTAATATTGAATAATTTGTTAGAATCTTCCTTCAATACAAATGTCTTCTTTATGTAGTATTCAGCTTCAAGATAAACTCCTTTTATGTAGTATTTGACTTGAAGATAAACTCCCTTGTCTTATTTCTAATTTTGTTTTATGTAGTATTCAATTTGAGGATAAACTCCGTTACCTTATTTTTAATTTCTTTGGTTTTGAAATTTTAAGAATCACCTATATTATTAACTATTTCACAATTATCACAATAATTCGACACAATGACATTACATAAATCCAAGTTTCATCTTTCTTTAGGTCCCATTTTTGCCATGAAGAATGAAACATGAAACAGACCCCTACCCCAAGAGGATGGGAAGGTGGCGATGGAAAGTACTGATATTCTCTCATGGGTCATTGCTCTAGTATCTGCTATGTTTGTATTTCCTTGGAACACAGATTTAGGGGCTTGCATATGCTCCTACAGTAGACATAGGTTAGCTGCATGAGGTAAAATATCCGAAGGAGACGTGCATAACGATCAAAACAGATTGTAAGACATTTTATCTCCACACGTGATTTGACGAAGAAGAGTGACAAGCCAATTTGGAAAGAATTTTATCCAGTGGTAACTTTAGAGCCTTTGACAAGGCAAGGTATTTTCGCAGGCGGTTTCTATCGAGCATTGAGAGAGGCATAATTTATATATAAACACATTGGTCGAGTCCCATCGGAATAAACATAACTTGTCTGCTATTTGTAAAAGTGCGAAATAAACATGATGATTCGCATTTTGGTTGTGTTTATCTTGTCTTTCACCCCAGTTTTGTGCACAGACGCAAAAGCAAGAGCGTGCCTGCCTGCGCCATCACTGCAATGCCGAAGCGATGGATGTGAAATCTTCAATTACCAGGGCTTATGGGACGACCGTTCTATTTGCAAGGCGGCTAGCGTGGCATGGCCTACTTCAGAGGCCGAACTCCTCCGTGCTGTTGCCCACGCTGTTCAAAGCAACCAAAAGATCAAAGTGGTGAGCAGACACGCTCACAGCATATCAAACCTCGTCTGTGTGGAGAGAGGAGGACTCATCATTTCAACCCAGAATTATGACTCCGTCATTGAAGTGAATAGCAAGGCCATGACAATCACTGTCCAAGCCGGAACAATGATGAGAGACGTGATTGAAGCAGCTGCAAAGCACGGCCTCGCTCTGCCAGCCATGACTTACATTAGCGGAGTTTCTGCATCCGGCGTTGTTTCCACCGGATCCCACGGTAGTAGCTTCGCCGACAAAGGCAGCGGAGTTTATGAGTACGTGGTGGGAATGAAAATTGTAGTGCCTGCGTCTCCTGCCGAAGGCTATGCAAAGGTCATAATTTTGACAGAAGCAGACGAAGATCTGAAGGCTGCCAGATTGGCTCTGGGAACGCTGGGAGCAATTTCAGAGATAACATTCGCTTTGCAGCCCATGTTTAAACGATCGGTTTCCGTCTCAGTGAAAGATGATTACGATCTGGAAAATGAAGCCGAACGATTTCTCAGAGCTCACACATTCGCTGATATAAGATGGCTTCCTTCTCACCGGAAGGCCGTTTTTCTAGCCATAGATCACGTTTCTGTTGATGTTGCAGGAGACGGCAGCAACTCACTGTTTGGCACTCCCGCCACAGTGGTCGACATTGAAACAAGTACTTATCAACGTGAGTGTTTTAACATTTCAATCGTTTTAAATAGTAACTAACTACTCATTTCCTCGTTAGTATTTTTGTTATAAAAAATACACCTCAATAATAAATATGGATCAACATATTTGCTATCCCATTGCCTTTCAGTCGATTCAATCCAGGCAGAAGCTGACGTGGATGCAATTTGCAACCTTGTTGGAAACGGAACAATTCAAGCTGCGGCTAATGGCTACGGGTTTTTGAATGACGGAAAAAGTTTCACGGGTTACCCAGTGGTCGGTTTCAATCATCGCATGCAGACATCTGGCAAATGCGAACAAGTCCCTAAACAAAAGGATAAGAGCTGTACTCCTACCCAAATTTTAGATAAAAATGAGACCACATGTAGCTGGGACCGTCGCGTGCACACATCTTTGTCCTTTGACGTGGAACTGACAGTGCCTTTGTCTCGATTTCGAGAAGCCACGGAGGATGTAAAGAAAATAAGAGATTTCAATCCCCAAAGGATGTGTGACCTGGAGATAATATATATCCGGTCCATTAAGAAGTCCGCAGCGTACCTGGGACCTACTGAGGATCAGCTGACGATGGAGCTCGTAACCTATCGACCAAGGGAAGCCGGCACGCCCAAGTGGAATGAAGATGTGTATCAAGAGATCGAACAAATGGTGATCGAGAAGTATGGAGGGGGACTGCACTGGGGAAAGTCTGGAGGTCACCTGTTCGGAGGATTGGCCAAACGGACGGTGAATTTAGAAGAATTTTTGAAGGTGAAAGAGAGGTTTGATCCGGAGGGAGTGTTTTCCAATGATTGGACAGATGGCTTGTTTGGAATCAGAGGGAAAGGTGTGGAAGAGTTCAGAGATGGATGTGCACTAGATAAGGTGTGTAAATGTAAAGAGGACAGACATTGTGCTCCAAACAAAGGGTTTCTCTGTAAACCAGGGAGAGTATGGGATTATGCTCGTGTTTGTAGGAACATCACTCAAGAGAAGGTTTTCTTTATGTCCGAATAAGTAGGTATAGTGTCATATATAACACCATTATGATATTGATTTCATGCGTAACTAGTGTTCTGTTCGAAGCTTGAGCCAATTTGAAATAAAATTATTCTACTTTCATAGTTGAATGAATTGACTGTCTCATAAACAATGATGAAATGTATTCTCACATGGTTTCAATTGGTTTCTTCGAACTTCACTATATTTTCATTGATAAGTAGGAGGTATTTTCCACAGCGTGGCAAATGGGATTGCAACTAAGTGGGCTTAACCTTGGAGAAAACTTTGTGGTTAAGCATGCTTGAGCTGGAGTAGTTCTGGGATGGGTGACCTCTCGAGAAGGCCCAGTGCTTCACCTCTATGAGCATCACCTAGATGCAATGAGTGTTAAGTGGACCATTCATTATCATGAGAGATGGGTTCTTGTGAACCACTAATAATGAAACATGGGTCAATGAGTTTGGCTTGCAACTACACGGTTGAATCCTCATAGCAATATCATATATTTTCATTATTTTAATTGCATGCATAATTTGGTGTATTTGAAATTGATTGGTTAGGTTTCACTTCTATGCTATATTAAATTGTTATATAGTCAAGATGCATCTAATAGCATTGAACAAGTTTAGGATATGCACAAAATAATAATATTAGTATATGCTTTTGTTCAAAAAAAGAAGTTTTTCTACAAATTAGAAAATGGGGTATTAATAACCATTTAATAGAAAATTTGGAAACTTCTTAAAAGAAAGTTAATTATAGAAATGTGATGCCTTCATTTTCTTAGAAACCAATTTATTCTCAATGGTGGTTAAAATTTTACATATCCCATTCTTCACAGAAAAGCTTGTATTCTTATACATATTTGTTTTCCTTACTAGTAAAATTATGGCTATATATATTTAACTCTTAGAGAAGAAATAAATTTTCTTAATCAAATAACTAACAACTAATTTAGGTGTGTGAGTTGGGATTAGAATTAATAAATGTAGAATTAACTAAGTTTAAATAAATTTTAAATTTTCTATTGAAGATGGTATAATTATGATGAATATGCCAAAAACTAATTTGCATCAATGCTAGATTTTTAGAGTTTAACTAAAACTTGTTTAAGAATTTGTAAACTAGTTGTGTTTTAGCCTAGTTTAGATCATTGAATCTGCATTCATAGAACCAATTTTTATGAGTGCATAAGTGATGTAGCATTCAAACCTAAACTTTATTGATGGGAATTAATTGGCCAAAAACTTATTGTTGGAATTTTCTTTCCTCACTCATAAAATATATATTTTAATAAGGACAAACTATGTTTACAAATAACATTGGGAACTCTACTAAATTGTGATACTCATTATCTCCTTAGTTGGACCCCTAGTTGGACCAAGTTAATGGACTTAGAACAAGGATTGATAATAACAAGTACACTTGAAATACCAACTATATGATGTAACACGATTAAATCAATGTTATCTGGCTATTCTTCTCTCTCCTTCACCATGTCCTAGGTTAATATAGCATTATTTTAAGTGAACAAAGGAATGTGTTTAAATGAAAGAGTAAAGCACACAAATCAACACAAATTTACACTAGATTAATTTCAATAGTGAAAATATTAGCAAGGTGTATATTTAATTTTAATTTTATTTTAAAAGCTTATAGACTCAAATAAAAAACTAGACAAATAAAATAGTTTAAGTCAAGAATTATGGATATGATCTAGGGTGGAAACTAGGTGATCTACAAATAATGACCAATCTTTGGAGATCTGAGTGATGATGGGAATATGACACTGTGATTTCCTTTGAGAAAAATATGCAAGAATATGCCACTTGAAAATATGTTATTGCATAAATAATATTCTAATTCATTTGGGACCAAAGTGTAAGGGAAAATGGCACATATATATTATCTCCACCATTAAATTCTCCCTAACTTTGATGTGCTTGTGAAATACTACATGAATGCATGGTAAAGTAAAATTCAAGCCATTTACATGAAAACTAAATATTCTTCAAACACCGAATGTATACAATTCATTCTTGAAGTCTACTCACAATGAGCAATCAATAAAAAAAAAAATAGGAAATGTGTGCAATGAGTAAAAAAAAAATTCACACAAAAAATGGAGAAAATTTGACATGATTAAACAAAAAATATCATAAAATATAATAAAAATTAGGAGAACTGTAGTAGATTCTATTTGATAAAAAAATTTGGTGAATCTTTCAATAAGTGAATATTAAAAGGCCTTTGAGAAATTGGGACATATTAGTAATGCTACCCTGAATGTTATCAGTGGTCCAATTTTCCTATTTATATAAGAAGATTCACACAACCATTATTAGTGGGACACATTTCCCCTACAATTAATTGCATACAAAGACATATAAACA
Organism: Sequoia sempervirens; assembly: GCA_007258455.2. Taxonomy (NCBI): domain Eukaryota; kingdom Viridiplantae; phylum Streptophyta; class Pinopsida; order Cupressales; family Cupressaceae; genus Sequoia; species Sequoia sempervirens. The sequence goes on along the minus strand of VDFB02256636.1, from coordinate 25,791 downwards.
TATAACCAATATAAGGCATATAAACATGGTAAAATATACCATGGATATTAAAAGGATGTAGCCATAAGAATTAGTAAAATCTAGGAGATAAAAGACAAGCACAAATGAACAATGTATAAGATTATGTTTAGTTGACCCAAATTAAATTGAGTACAAGGCCTTGCATATATAGGCAAGGATGAGGCAATCTACCTATGAGGTGGATTGACAAGTACCCCAAGATGTGGAATAGAAGAGTAGAAAAGTATCCTATAAGTGTCAACCTTAGGAACACTTGGAGTATGCAAACCAACAACGTCTATGACCAAGTCATCAACCTTGTGTGCCAAGTGTTGAGTGATATTTGAGGTGAGATGGAAAGTCTTCCGGCCTTAAAAGGTATGTGCATGAGGTTTAACAAACAACTTGGTAATCTTAAGAGGCTTAAAGGTTGCACATAAAGTTAGAAAAGATGTTGTCTAACCTCATCAACCTAAGTACACTTAAGTATAGTGAATAGATTAAATTAATCATACTAACACCCCCACTTTAAGTGGTACTCGGGAAGATCACAAAGTGCAAATAGATAGAAATTGGTCCCAACTAGAGGTCATTTAAATACCTATGTACAATGTATTCTCTCACAAAAGGAGATAAAGGAGAAGACCCAGAGGTATAAAAAATCCTCTCCAAAAAGAGAATTAGAAGGATTTAAGACCTTCTAAAAATTTGTCCCTTGATGATAGGAACATGATGATGAAGAAATTTTAATGCATGTAGAAGTTGTAAACTCTATTTTTGATGAACTAGTGTTTTTTGGAATTAACAAATCTTCAAGATATGTGGATCAAGATCTAAGAGATGAAACACTATATGAGTGAACATATGAAGACTACTCAACCAATTTACACAAAGTCAATCAAACTCTCTGAAGTTGATAATATAAATAGTATTTTGATTAGGCGTACTAGAATCTCAAAATGTGATCCACTGAAATAATCCCCCATTTGAGAGATCAAGACAGAAGGTTCACGAGACCTCCCAGAAAGAAGATTCCTCCACTACTTCATTTAAGGAAACTTTAGCATAACACATCATACCCTTAATGCTAAGAGATATGAGTAGACAAATTGAGATCGAGAGTGTGTTAGGAATATAGAGATGTACAAGAAACTGAGAAAGGGTGTGTTCCAAGGAACACTCACATGAGGTGAGAATCTTGAGGATCCATTGTTGTGATGGTATAACCCTCCATTACACTTTATAATTTAGTGTATATATAAAATTTCCCAAATTACCTTCACACATTCAATATTTGTGGCACTTTATATGAGTGCATTTACAAACGTCTCTGTTGATTATGAGTTCTTGCAAGTTTATTGTCATGAGGTATATTAAGAAGACAAGATTAAGTTGTCTTTCAAACCCCAACAAAAACATAAAATTAAAACCTCAATTATGATGACCTCCTTTTGCCAAATTCATTGCAAAAGAGAATATTGTCTCTTTTTTTACAAAATTATAACTCAAGGAAAAATATTGACTCCACCTTTTTCCAAATTCATTGCAAAAGGGAAAATTAGCTCCTCCTTTTCAAATTTTTAACAAAGGAAAGAAAATTGCACCTTTCTGCAAGTTACTACAAAATGCAAAAAAAAAAAAAAAAACCTTTGTACAAACACTTAATTAAAATTGGATGATTGGAATTAACCACTAAAAATTAGCATTAATTACTAATTGCTAGCTTTTACAAAAATTGTTAACAAGAATAATTGTTTAACTTAAATAATAATAGTTAACAATAAATGCTAGGTCAAGATAATCAACTTTTAAAGACCAAGACTAAAGGGAAAAAGAGCAAATGGTGTGAGTTGAGCCATGGGGTGTGTGGAGAGTGTTCATGCAGGTTTAGAATTTTTTTTATTTGGAGATTTGTTTCCTTTAGTTTTTAAACTTTTGTCTATTGTATGATTTGGTGTTTGGGGCTATGGGGTGTGCCTACTATGGTGCACTCTGGGGGTCCTGGGCGCCTCTCTCAAATGTGTTTTAAAACCAATGCTTTAAATGGGGATTCATCTTCATCGGGGCATGGAGATCCATTAATTTTCTTTTGCAAGTTGTGGTCGAGTCACAAAGTAATCTTTCTTCATAAATGAAATCAAGACCAATTGGTTTTCTGGAAAGAAGTAAGGATCACCCAATTGTGGTGATCAATCTTGAGGCTATTCTTGAAGATGTTATGTACTTAATAGAGCATGTTTTAATTTGCAAGTTCATTGGAGTTCGTATTTTGTTGTCGTTTTTGGATGCATGGGCTTAGAGAAATTGGAACTCGTAGGGAGATATGGAGATTATCATTGTAGTAGATGGTTATTTGTTTGATGTGTTTTCTAGGCTTGTAGATCGACATATGGTTATTGAAGGTGGACCTTATTTCCACAATCAGGTTGAGCTCTTTACTAAACCATGGCATTTCAGGTTTGATGTGTAATTTTTCTTCCAAAGTTTGGAGGAGAGGCCTATGTCAGTGTGTTGGAGCATATGGATCAACTGGGGGTGTTGCTTTCCTTAAAATCCTTGTAAGATAACTCTTTTGTGGTGGGTGGCTTGTAGGAATTCAATTTCAATGCTTGCATCTTTTTTTGATTCTCGAGTGGTTTCTCTTTTCTCCAATGTTTATGTGCCTAATGATTTCCAGGTAAGGTCCTATGTTGTGGTATCATGTTAGATTTATTGGATCTTTGGCACCTTTTTGTCCTTGGATTCTAGCAGGTGATTTCAATTCTATTTTTTTCCTAGAGGAAAATTCTAGGGGAGTTGGATGTTTGGGCCCAGTTACAACCTTGATGTGTGATAATATATATCTTCTCAAGTTGGTGGATGTGAAGCCTATTAATGGGATGTTTACTTGGCATAACAAAAAATGTGGGGAAGGCTCTATTTTGAGAGGCTGGATAGATTCCTGGTCTCTAACCATTGGCTTGGAGATTGTTGGGATTCTTCTTCTAAAGTTTTGGGGTGGAAAGGATAGGATCATTGGCCTATCAAATTCCCATCCCTTTGGTTTTCTATGTCCAAAAACCCTCCTTTTAAATTCTAGCTTATGTGGTTTCATGATTCTAGTCTGCACCAGTTGGTGGAGGGATGGTGGGCTGAAGGGAAACCTGCCTTTGGTATTGCCATGTTCTCCTTGTTCAAGAGACTTAAGTTTGTTAAGTACAAGTGGGTATGTGCAGGATCATGATTGGCCAAAAAGTGGCAATATGATGGGTATGTGTAGGGTATGTGGATGATGACTTTTTTTTTACCCAAAATTGATGAAATGAAAAGGGTTTTTAAAGGATATTCTTAGCTTTCCACCAATATAAATTATGATTTACTTTGAATTTAATAAATAATTATTATTCATTTTCTATTTGAACTATGACTAAAGTCATGATTAATAGGCTGATTGAAAAACATCTATAGCTTTCAAATGGTATAATATTTTTTGAATCTAAAACATGCATCACATTCTATGCTTCACATACTATAGATTAAAAAAGAACTGAATTTCATGAAGCTTTGACCAAGTTAAGGTGGTCAGACATACACGTTTTTATATTTTTTAAAAGTTGTAATAAAAATTCATAATTAATTATTTACTTGGAAAAAAATTACAAAAAATATGCATTACATCGAGACATGAGTCCTCCACTTATATCTAAAATCTTATAAAAAAATATTATCATTTTATTGTGGTTAGGGTGGTCAAACAAACACCTACTCTTTGAAATTTAAGTGCTACTGCATTAAAATTTCAAATTTTCACCAAATAGATTTTTTTTAAATAAACCTTGTAGTTTAGAAACTACATTCATTTTGTTATAGATTCTATTCTTACATATTTTTGAAATAATATAGATAACTCATTAAATTTTTTACGTCAAGTTGCCTAACTTTGATTTTTCTGATTTTTTCACCACTTAAGGCTCTATTTTTTCCATGATGATCCTGCACATACCCAAGCTTAAAAAATGGAAAAAAGACTCGTATGGGAATATTTTCTTTGAGAAAAAATAGGCTCAGGTTCATTTGGATAGCATCACTTTAAAAATGAAAGAAGAGGGAATGACAATGGAATTTCTCTAGGAAGAGACTAGACTTTCTAGAGTCCTAGCTGAATGGGAGTTATAGGAGGATTTTTTTTGGAAACAAAAGGCTCAAATTGATTGGCTATAGGAGGGGGATAAGAACATTACTTTTTTTCATAATTCTGTCAAGGAGAGAAGGTATGGTAATTTGGTAACTTCTATTATTTTAGGGCAACGTGATCTTCTCTCTTCTTCTCAGACCATCTCTGAGGAAGTTGTTAGATTCTTTTCTTCCCTTTTCATAGAGGATAACTCGATGGTTGTGGTTGAGGAGGATATTTTTTTTAATTGTATTTCTCTAATTGTTTCTAGGGAGATGAACAACTTACTTCTAAAGCATGTTTCTCTAGAAGAGGTTGAGAGCATTGTATTCCAAATGAAGAAGGGTAAAGCACCTTGCCCTAATGACTTTCCCATTGAATTTTTCAAGGAATTCTAGGATATCCTAAAATTTGATTTGCTAGAGGTGGTTAAAGAGTCTCAAACTAATAAGAAGATGTTTAAGGATTTTAACTCAATGTTTCTTTCCCTTATTCCTAAAAAAGATTGAGACAACTCCTTTGATTCTTTCAGGCCTATTTCTTTATGTAATGTTTCTTTTAAAATTATTTCTAAGTTGATTGTAGAAATGTTAAAAGCTTGGGTTCCTTGATCTCCATGGAGAAAGGGGGCTTTGTTAAAGTTTTTCAAATCATGGACGGGGTTGTGGTGGTGATGGAAGTTATGCATTCCATGTGATCTTCTAAGGAGAATGCAATGTTCATAAAATTGGATATGTCTAAAGCTTATGATAGGGTTAGGTGGTCCTTACTCCAACATATGCTTATGGCCTTTGGGTTTCATCCCGATTGGATTTCTTGGGTTAGGAGTTTTGTGACCATGTCCTCTTTCTCTGTTTTGATTAATGGATGACCTTCTTCTACCTTCTCTACTTCAAGGAGACTTATGCAGGGTGATCCTTTATCTCTGTATCTTTTTATTCTATTGGCTGAGGGTCTTGGTAGATTGTTGAAGTGACACAAGGATAGTGATATTATCAAAGGCTAGAACTTGAATCAGGGATTAGTCTCCCAAACTCACCTCCAATTTTTTGATGATACTGCTTTGATGGGGCTAGCAAGAATTGATGAGTATACTAATTTCAAGAAGGCTTTGGATATTTATATGGCTACTTCTGGTCAAAATATTAATGAATGGAACTCAAGTATCACTTTCTTCAATACTCCTAAGTTAATCCAGAAAAGGATTGCCCACATTTTTTATTTTAAGATTGGTATCCTTCCTATGGATTATCTAGGCTTTCCTCTCTATGTGGGAAATTTGAATAAGAGGCACTGTGTAGTAGATCCTATAAAAAGTTTGATCAAAGGTCAATCACTAGAATTTTAGATGGTTACCCTTCACTAGCAGGTTGACTCTTTTAAAATATTTTTTGCAAGCTCTCCCTCTGTATAGGTTCATGGCCTTATTGGCTCCTAAGGGTTTTCTTAAAGAATATGATTTTCTCTCTAGGAAATTCTTATGGGTCAGAAATATTGAGCATAAAAAATGGATCCTGGTGAATTGGGACCTGGTGTGTAAGCCCAAAGAGTATGGTGGTTTGGGCCTTACGTAATCAAGGCACAATAGTCTAGCTCTTGTTGCAAAATTATATTGGAGGTGGTGTACTCTTTCAAATCAGCCTTGGGCTCGTATTCTGAATTACAAATATCTTGGTGGTGTGGCTAGTGAGGAAATCCACCATATGGTTTTAAATGTTAAGGGTTCCTTGATCTGGAATACTTTAAAATGGGGCTCCGCCCTCATCAAGGAGGGTCTCTTTTGGATCATTAGTAAAGGTAATCTTGCTCACTTTTGGTCTAATTCTTGGGATGTTCATCCACACAGATCCTTTCATCTCACCCTCATCTTCAAGCTTTAATTGAATATTTAATGGAGGTTGGTTGGACAAATGTTGATAGTTTTAATGTCTCTTCCCATTTGGGAGCTTCTTTGGTGTATAACTGGCATCTCCTTGTGACTTGGCCTAGTGGGGGATCTCAAGAGGAGAGGAACACACTAGTTTCGATCCTTGGTGAGAGACCTTGTAGTTCTTTGGAGGCGTGGGATGGTTTGGCTTGCCCGGTAATGGTCCTACGAGAAGGTACACTATGGCCCAGGGATACACTACTTTGCTTGGTAGATATTGTGATTTCGAGGAGAATCCTTGGTGGAAATTATGTATATGGAACAAGATTGGTTGGCCCAAGTGTAATATGTTTATGTGGCTTTTGAGTTTAAATAGATGCCTTACTTGGGAGAACATCAAAAAAATGGGATTTTGTGGCCCTTCAATTTTCTTTCTTTGTGGGAATAGTGAAGAGAACTCTAGCCATATTTTCTTCCAATGCTCTTTCTCATCAGAAATTTGGAGATTGTGGTGGCATTTGTGGAAGAGACCATTTTTCCAGGCCTCATCTCTGTATGATCTTTGGATGAACTTGGGCCTCCCTCCAACTTTGACATCCTTTTTAGTGGATTCTTGGGATTTGGGTCCTTCCCTAATTATTTGGAAGATTTGGCTAGAGAGAAATAAGTGGATGTTTTAGGATCATAGGCAAGTTGTTCTCTAGATCTAGTGAAATATTAAAAGTATGCTTAAAGAGACTATAGAGGCTAAGTTCGACCTAGGGGATCCTTTGACCTCGAATGATTCCAAATTATTTTCCATTTTGGAGCTTTCGAGGACCTCTAAGGCTTCCTTTCGGCATGGTTCCAAGGTGAAGGTGTCGAAGAAGGTGAACCATGCGGGTAAGTGGAGTTCACCACCAATTATTGTCTATAAAATAAACATGAATGGTTTTCCTTAGGGTAACCCACGAGTTGTTGGAATTGGTGGTGTGGGTTGTGATAATCGGGGCAATGCTTAGTTTTTATTTTCCATTTACATGGGAGTGCACTCTAATAATCAAATGGAGGCCTAGGATATTTTCAAGGTGCTAGGGAGAGCTTATGAATTGGGTTGGAGGAAGGTGATCTATGAGATGGATTATATGATTCTTGCTTCTCTACTAAATAACCAGGGCTTTCAAAATTCTACTTGGAGATTAGGTGTGATTGTTAAACAAATTCTTTATTTGGCCTCACGTTTTGTCTCTATTTCCTTTGTGCATATTCCAAGGGAGTGGAACAAAGTGGTCAATTGTATTTCTAAATGGGATTCTATTAAGGAGGGAGAGTGGTCTGTTTCGGGTTGGGGTCAACTTGACCAGCAAAAATGTTAGCAAATTGCTTAGCTTCTTCATGACAACCAAAATAATTAATTGTGTTGGGCTAATTCGGTTGTATGCTCTTTGGTGTTGGGAAGATGGTTGGTGCAGTGGCCTTTTGGATATCAATTATTTCTTCATAGGTCCTATCATGGATATTTCTTTGAAGTTTTTGGGCCTATTATCCACCATTCTATGTAATTCTTTGCTATTCTTTCAATAAAATTTTCACCCATTTTTATTAAAAAGGGCAATAGAGCAAGACTATTGGTCTAGTTTCTATGGATGGCCTTCAAGTTTTGTTGATTGATTCAAGTTGCTAACAACACAAAGAAAAGTGAGCTTGATCCATGACTTGGAAGGTATGAATCCAAGTGATATTTGATGAATTTGTGTCAAATTATTTAGCAAATTTAGTCTTTCAATCATAAATTCCTATTGGAAGGTTAAGCTAATGAGTAATGGTTGTGTGTGAATTCAAACCTATAAAATTAAAGGCATCTATTGAGGGTTGGAGAAGGGGTTGCAAGCCTTTTTTAATTTTCCAATTTTAAGTTGATGAACAGTTAGTCACCTTTTTCCTAGGGTGGCAATCCACAACTCCAATATGCCATTCCAACTCGACAATCCTCAACTCCCTTCCATGCAATTGACAACACAAAATGAGAGACTACTATGAAATAAAAAATAGCAGCTAGTGTGAGGAGAGCATGAGAAATAAGTGAAAATAGGATTGTAAATGAGGCTACATGTAGATGAGTGGATGCAACATAGTGGTTGCAAAGAGAGGTGGTCTACTAAATGATCCAGAGGTGGTTGTGTGAGGGATCACAACTTGATGAAAGAATCTTGAGTAGGTAATGTGTGAGACTCTAGAGTAAAGATGGAGGTAGCCAAAATGTAGTGAAGCAAGCTTCATGTTTTCTCTTTGAACTTGTATGGGTAATATCAAGGCATCAAACTCAGAGAAAAACACTTCACAATGTATTATTTTGTAGCATTTGAACTGCTCAGCCTCATCTCAAGATTCTTGTGACCTCATTTATTGTGCCAAATACCTCTCCTATGGATGCAATAAAAACAACTTTTACAAAATATAAGGAAAATATCTACAATACACAGTTAAATAACTCAAAAATTGAAGATTTACATTGCAAACTACATGCAATATGATCTCCTCCCAATACTATGGATCTAAGAAGTCATGACATTAATGGTAGCCTCTCAAAAATCATGCCTTCCAATATGCATCAATGACGCCTTCCAAAATGAAGTCATGCCTTACTGCATAAATTTCATGTCCCCAGATATATGAAATTTATGCCTATAATGATTTGAAATGACAATTAAATGCCAATTTTAATGGCCAAGATTGAATATGAGAAATCACGGAACACTTTGAAATAAGGGTGGGGTCAAAACAAACAAAATATATATATTTTTTTACCTTTGTCTTACAAAAATCTCCAATTTTTGTTTTGAAACCATATAAAAATTAGGAGAATATAGGAGATAAAAGACAAGCACAAATGAAGAATGCATTAGATTGTATTTGGTTGACTCAAATATGTTCATTAAGTACACAAATCCTTGGATATATATGAAAGGATGAGGCAATTCACCTATGATGAGGATAGAAATATTCTCCAATATGTGGCACAAAAGAGTAGACAAGTTTCCTATAGGTTTCAACCTTAGGAGCACTTGAAGTGTGCAAACCAACAACCTCTATGACCAAGTCATCAACCTTGTGCGCCAAGTGTTGAGTGACATACGAGGTGAGATAGAAAGTATTCCAACCTCAAAAGTTATGTGCATGAGGTTTACCAAAGAACTTGGTAAGCTCAAGAGGCTTAAAGGTTGCACATTTAGTTAGACAAGATATTTTCTAACCTCATCAACCTAGGTACACTTTAGTATCGTGAATAAATTAAATTATTCATACTAATAGTAGGGACATAATATATAACCGCAATAAGAAAAGTATATATGTAAGTTCATAAGAATGTTAAGAATCATAAAATATAAGATATGAATGATATTATAATTATGTGAGTATATCATAATGACTATGACATGCAAATATTAGAACTAGATGTCATAAATATAGAACCTACGAAGCATGGGAACAATAATAAATCATGTACCATAAGAAAATAACAAGAAATATGTAGAAACACAAGTGGAAATAGAGGAACATCATAGAGCTTAGGATTCATACTAAACATATCATAATAATATAATGAATTATAGAAAAAATTCTACATCATTCCCTATAATAAGAGATTTCACAAGTTATTTAATTTGTATAAATTCTAGCTACATTTTGGTAATAATCCATATGGAACAAAAATGAAAAATCACTAACTAGAAAAGGAGAGAGACACTAATATAACTTATACAAGGCCTTTCAAGGAAAAAAGAGCCTTCAAATAGTTGAAACCAATGTATTTCTATCAAAAAGAATTATAAAATTGATGTCAAGCATTTAAGATTAACAAATAGAGATAACAACTATCAACCAAAAAGGAAACCATATAAGATATGAGACTAATTAGGAAAAAAATTAAACCACATGTGGGTATGTATAGGATCATCATGGAAAAAACAAGCCCTTAAAAGTGGCAAAATATTCAAAAAAATCAGAGTTAGGCAACTTGACGTAAAAATTTGAATAAGTTATCTATATTATTTAAAAAATATGTAAAAATATAATCTATAGAAAATTGAATGTAGTTTCTAAAATACTAGGTTTATTTTAAAAAAATATAAATCTATTTGGTGAATATTTGAAAATTCAATGCAATAGTACTTAAATTTCAGGGAAAAAATAAGAAGTAGGTGTCTGTCTGACCACCCTAAGAACAATAAAATGATAATATTTTTTTATAAGATTTTAGATATAAGTAGAGGACTCATGCCCTGATGTGATGCATATTTTTTTATAATTTTTTCCAAGTAAATAATTAATTATGAATTTTTTATTACAACTTTTAAAAATATAAAACTCGTATGTCTGACCACCTTAACTTGGTCAAAATTTCATGAAATTCAACTCTTTTTTTAATCCTATAGTATGTGAAGCATAGAATGTGACACATGTTTTGGATTCAAAAAATGTGATACCATTTAAAAGTTATAGATGTTTTTCAATCAATAGGTATCAATCAGGACTTTAGTCATAATTCAAATAGAAAATGAATAATAATTATTTATTAAATTCAAATTAAAGCATAATTTATATTGGTGGAAAGCTAAAAATATCCTTTAAAAACCCTTTTTGTTTCATAAATTTTGGGTAAAAAAAAAGTCTTTAGCCACATACCCTACACATACCCATCATATCACCACTTTTTGACCCATCATGATCCTACACATACCCATGTCCCATATCATTCTCCTTAATATCTTATCAAAAAGTAACTCAATCACTAGTATGCTTGCAATAATCTCCACTCATAGTAAAAAAAAGTAAGAGATTCAATGGATAACCTCCATCTCAAGCATCATATTCATAGGTAGGTGAGAAATAATGAGAGAAAAATTACAATAATATTTCGAAAACACCAAAGTTGAAATGAAAATGTTTTATGAATAGTCTCAAGAAAGAGTTGTTCAACTAATACTAATTCCTTACTCTTCACTAGTACTATTCATTCTAAGAAAAAGATGGGTCTTAGTGACATTGTGTTTTTGACTAGCAAAAAAGTAGGTTTTGAAGGTGCCCCAAAACCCTTTACAAAAAATGGGATGCTAAAAAGAAAAGATAGGGAAAACAAGCAGCCCCAAGCTAAAAATATTGAAACAAAGAAAAATAATTACAAGTCCATCAACAAACCATCAACACACTAACAAAAAACAAGTAGAAAAAAAGAACTACTACAAATTCTTCAAGATCTTCACAACCTCTAGGTCTAGGGAAATAACCATCTTATGCATCTTGACAACTTCAACCAGTTCTTGAGCCAGTATCACAACATTTTTCTCTATCTTGCTCCTAGTTTGAATGCAAGGGACAACATCCATACCCTTATCTAGACCCCCCTTCAACCCCCCGTCTTCCATTTCCTCCACTTCTTTCCCCTTAATTTTTTGATTCTCCATCTATTTACCAGCCTTCTCATTGAACACATACAACCCAGGTACACATTGGTATGTAGGGAGGCTTGGCTTACATGCACCAAAATATTCAAGTCGTTATGAATCTTACTAATTTTATCCTCAAGAGATGTTATTTTGGATTCATGATCTTTCCCTACCCTGTTAAGGATTGCATTCATATTCTTTATCTCTTATTATAAACAATCATTGCAAATTTAATGTTTTTGATAAGATAAGAAACATTTACAGGGTGTTATACCCATTACACGAAGATCCCGTAGGGCCAAAAAGGAACCAAGTTCATCAAAACATCATAGAAACTAACTAAAAAAAATAGAAAAAAGGACACAAAAACTCCACACTGTCAGCAAAAACCCAACACATAATAGACCTAACCACTAAATGTCCACACATTTCCATTTCGAGATTAGGAGGTTTAAAACATCATCCCAAATCTAGTTGGGACCTTCACCCACAAAATTCCTATCTGCTTCCTCCTTGATGACATCAAAAAGTGTGGCGACCAATCTATGAATCATTTTAATAGTGAACCGAGCCAACATATTAAATGTTTGTTCAAGTTTAACAACCCGCTCCTCCACCTTCTTGAATTCCTCATCCTTGTGATTCTTCCATTGGGTCACCACTTCCTCAAAAGCCTTGGGATCTGAGGAGTGGGAAGAGTCCTTCTTGAAAATTCTATTCATGTAAGAGAAATGACTAGGGCCCTCCACGAAATATTCTTCCATCTCATCAACAATGTCTTTCTTTCCTTCAGCTCTATCTCTAGTCTTCTCTAAATCATTAGAAATATCATCCATTAGAATCCATTTTTTGTTCTTCTCTAGTTTGTGATACCTCTTCACACTAGTTTGTTCCATACCCATATCAATGCTCATGACCACCATGGTGTCACCCTTGGAGTCTTTTTCCTCAACACTTTAGCCTTTGTTGTCAATGGCTGACATGTCCACATGGAATGAAGTACATCTATGTTCCCTTCTTCTTAGTATTGGGTTTGATGTCCATCTTGATGGGTTTTGTTTTTAGCTCACATAACCTAGCCGCAACCTTGGACTAGGCCAGCCCAACCACCCCCTTCTTCTTTTTTGATGGGGGTTTAGACTTAGGCTCAACAAAGGGTTCATTTTTAGGCATGGGGTTTTTCCTCTTAGGTCCCATCGAAGTAGTAGGGGACAACTTATTAGAGGAAAGTTTAGGTGGTTCCAATTCCTCCACATGAAAAGTTGAGATTAGTTTAGGAGGGAACAAGTCCAAATGGAAGTGATAGAGCCTAAATATGAGGCCTTGATGCATCAACACAGGAGGTGGAAGATCAGGATTGAGAACAGCAACATCTTGAGATTCTTTTGATTGAATTTTCCAAGGAAGTCTCCAATTTAATGTTATTAAAAATACTAACATTAATATTAGCCATCAAGTTTAACTTGATATTTATTTGTTTCACTTTAGAAATGAGCCATTTAAAGAGATTAAAAAATATTTCAAGTCTCATCCTTCACCATCCTAATTACATCATTAATATCAACCTTCTTCCAGTTAATAGAATCATCTTGTAAGCTGACCAACCAATTTGGCTGAACCTCTTGGAGAATATCATTTTTACAAAACAATTTAAAGCTTTTTCTTTACCTACACCAAGAGCTTTTTCAACAACAGTAGGGGAATCCTCTAAGTCCACCAAGATATTTCCTTCCCTGTTCACATAAGATGGCACATCAGGTTCCAACAATTTCTCGAGATTCTCTTCCTCTACTACACTAACATCTTGGACCTTCTCCTTGCCATCCTATTCCTTATCCAAACCAATTTTCAAGTTTTTCCTTCCTACAAAGCTCTTCTCCTTAACCCCTTTTATACCTTCCACAACCATAATTTTCCTTTTAACATTTGGAGGAAGGGACAAATCCTCCTTTTTAGAAATCAAGGCCCCTTTCTTCCCAGAGGAAGCCACTATAGATGAAGCAACTTGATCCTTCATACCTTTATTCTTGGTAGGAATGAAAGGAGTCTCCCAATTATCCTTGAAGTCCTTGTGTGAGCCACCATACCAAGAGGGTAGAGCTTCCTTCTTAGCTTGTTTTCTAGGATGTTTTTCAAACTCTAAGAAATAGAGTACACTTATGAAGAGCTTGACACTTTGTCCATTCTAGACTTACCCTCAGAGTCACTTTTAGTTTCATAACCTGAGGGGACATACTTAACCTTATGAGCTCTGGCCATTTTAGGAGCCTTATGAAAATAATAACACTTGACATATTCCATTAACAACATAATTAAACCCTCATGGAGAGAGGAATTGATAGGTATTTTCTTGAATTCCATATCCCATTTTACAACAAAAAGAGAAAATTATATGGGAATGGAACCATTATTTGTGCCTAAAGTGATTTAGGAGCATAAAATAAAAATCGTAGAGAGAAAAAAGTCTTCCATCAAGAGTGAAATACCTCACTACTTCCCACCAAGTGGGCTTGATGGAGTGTGTGTCATAACCACCATAGGTGAACTTTTCTAGCTTCTCCCTCTCCTTAACTTTAAAGAAAATGGTCAATGTTCATTTTGATGTTGACCTTTCTCTATATAATTTATTTCCCTTAGAAAATAAACCCTGATATAAAAAATAAGGTCCTCCATTATACTAAACTCCACGCCAAATACTTTCAACACCCTATTACTTCAGCCACTGACAAATGCTTAGGAAATTTGGGAATCAAACCCATGCAGTTTCAAAATGCAGGGGGTCACCCCCTTTCTTTAAGATCTCCCAGACCAACTCATTTTCTTTAGTTTCCTCATAGGTAACTAGCTCCATTTTGCACCTATCACCACCCATGATGGACTATGCACAACTAAACACAAGTCTCTCCTAGAAAAGACATGTAGACAAATGAAAACTCCAAACACAAAGAAAAATGTAGAAACAAGCACCCAAAATTTGTGTGTTACTGATAACATCAGGTCTAAATGTCATCATTGCCATTACTTGCGAAATATTTTCACAATAGCTACCATAATATTGTAGAAATAAGTCAAGATTCACATGTCTTTTCACCTTAATGAGGGTATTATGAAGCAATAAGAAAATCCTTCTAAATTTTTAAATACCACCCACCTTATAAAGTTTTGTCATATTTGATGACATTTTTAATTTCAATGGGAATAATATCATGTGCATCCCATCACTTAGGAAAATGGGACACCCCAATATTTGCAAGGCCATCAGCCACCCTATTAGCCTCACGAGAAACATGAGACATAAAAATATGCAAAAAAATAGAGTCCTCTATGATACTCTCAATATACCAAGAAGGATGTTGAACCCTCTTAAGGAAATTTACAATATTTAAAGAGTGACCTTCCAACCAAATTATTTGTAATCCCTTCTCTTAAGCCATATATAGGCCATGATAGGAAGCAATAGAGGTCTTAGTGACATTGTGTTAACATTATATAGTTAAATTAAATAACCTTAAGGATAAATTTATAAATTTATTGGTTGGTGAATTGTTAGAATAATTGCATGGTACCTTATCTTCACCAACCTTGATTATGTTATTCAACTAATGCATCCACATCAAGCAGGATGACATTCCCATGAAAACATTTTGAACTCACAATGAATATTAATAATTTCTAGTCATGTAGTTCAACCTCAACAATGATCCATTAAAATTTTGAAATCATGATGAAAAGGGATTTTAGGCCATTTCTTTTCAACTTATTGTTTTTTTCTTTGATGAAATCATAATGTACATTCAAACATTGTAAAATAATACAATGGGACTAAATCAAATGCTCCACATCCTTTCTAAAGAAAATTTTGTTGTCAAACATTGCAAGTGATTTATTAAGAAACAAATAACTTGATTTCATAAGAAAATTTATTCCTAAGGAACGAGTCAAACTAGATCCAACATAACATAGCAACAAGGAAATGTTGACCTTGGACATGAAATTGAAGATAGTTACACTCAAAATTTTGAGATGGAACAAAAAAAAGGATCAAAGTGCTCTGAGTCTACTTTCTAAACTACTAATTTATTTTGAAAATGGTTGAGATTAAGGGGTTCAAAAGAGGGATGTACACAAATTGGTTTTGTTTTTGTTAGAAAAACATAACATAGCAACTCTTTTACGACCTAAGCACGGTGAACATTTTTGTAGTATTTTAAAAATTTCTATAGTCAGAAGTTAGCTAATAGCATCTAGTTGATGTACAATTTTTCTGATAATTTTTTAATGAATATTTGATTTTTTACTAATTTTCTAAGTGGGCACTTCCTGAAAAGCAGAATTTTGGCTGTGCTCCCCCTACAAATTTTGGAAAATAATTGATTTTTTTTTTCTTTTTTTAAATTTGTAGAATGGAGTCTAGTTTCTAAAAATGTAATTTATTTGAAATTTTGATGAACGGTTAATTTATAACAAAAAAAACACCAAACACTATTTTTTGGCAAAAAATAGACATACAAACAAAAGAAATATGGATGAAAGGCTTAACATTGTCAAAAAGTCAAAAAAATTACATCATTGGATAGCTAAGAGAGAACCTAACATTACCCATGTTTTTGATTTTGTCGATATTGAACTAGATGCAATCTTGATGGTGAGCACGGACCCAATTATGTGAAAAATTGTAGAATTTGCAAAAACACGTCTCTGGCCTTGTTGGGAATTCCCTCCAAGCCTTTGGGTTGGTATTCCAAGGAAAATAATTTCACTTTTTTCATTTGTTTAAACGTGAAATAACACGAGCACGTTATAACGCACTCGTGTTTTAAAAAAAAAAATTCAAAAGTGGCCAGAAAATTGGTACCCAGCTTCATGCACCCACCCACCTACAAACATAAAAAGATGGAAAGGGTTGTGTCATATAGGGGCTTGCCTAAGTCAAACCTCATATTGGTATTTCTACCTCCATAATGACAAAGTTGATGATAAAAGAGGACTTATCCTTTTGAGAGATAGAGGCTAAATGATTGATAAGTTCCATCTATTGACGAGGGAAATAATATCAATTTAGCATCTTCATCTATGCAATCCATCTTACTATTTTTTGAAAGAAATGTATTAATGATTTTACCTTCTTGTGCCACAATATATCCTCCCAAGTAGGAGATGTATTAGGAGAGAAGTAAACAAGATTCTCATGACTCTCAATGATTGGGTCCTCTGACACCAGGATACCTTCACAAAGAGGTGAAATATTGGAAGAAGAACAAACATGATTGTCAATGATTCCATTCTCTTGCACCAAAGTACCCTCACACATAGTGGAAATTTTGATATAGGAATGAAGATTAGGTAAAGTGATGTTAATAAATGTATCAATGATTTTATTTTATTCCATCATAATGTTCTTGTAGGTAAAAAATATTGGTCAGTTGAAGGCCGACATATATCCCTTTTGATGGCATGGGGTTGGTTTTTTATACACAATCCATATTTTACTATATATAAACTAAAATTTTGAAAGGAAAATATCTTGTTATTGTCCCTTTTTAAGAGATATTGCACTAAATTGGGTAAATTAGGGAAAACTACCAACACACAACAAAATCTAAAAGTTTTAGGATAAACTACCAGGAATAGGAATCGAATTTGAATAGAAACCATAAATAGGGATGTGCACAAAAAATTTCACCCTAAACTAGCTGGTCTAGGGTGCAAGAGTTCCTTAGACTAGATAAGTAATTTGAAAAAAAAAAAAATGAAATTTATTGATAGTATCTAAGGGTCCTATGTTTTAGAAGTTTAGGTTTGGAAGTGAATAGATTTATGGAAATGCAACAAAACCTATTTTTTCTATATGAATCACATATATGCATGCTATTTTGGATTTTTTAGGGTAATTGAATATGTTGAAATGATAATTTTTGAAACTTGAACATTGTAATTGACTAATTTTTCAAAAAAAAGTATAGAAAAGCAATATTTTTTTATCTTTTGAAATGAAAATACTTTTCGAGTTTTTGAAATTTTCACTAAAAGTGCATGCTTAAATGATAGGATAATTTTGCAATTAATTATCTCAATTAAAATAACTCTAATCTAAGCAATAGACAAGGAAAAATAGATCTAGTGTTTTTGACAAATTAATCCCAATTATTTTTCATTTTTTATGATGAAAAACTAATGAAAATGGATTTTATTTTTGAAAATAAATATAAATTATCAACAAGATTTTCAAATAATATAGAATTTAAATTTAATTTTTAAATTTATACAATGAAAAGTTAGAAAATTTGCAATTGCAAGATATGTCAAGTTCACCAAAATATTTTGTTGGAAAAGGAGATCCTAGGTCTAGTGGGTAGATCACTAAAATCACTCCATTTCCAATAAACATTGGAATTTGGATCGATAAGGGTGTGCACTTAATGCGCAAGCTAAAAGGTGAGTCAATCAACCTTGGATCTAAATTATTTGAAGGCATTAGAGATTTTTTTGATGTGATGCAATAATTTGACTAGGTAAACTATGAAAATGTAGCATTCTAAGATGAATTATGAAAAACTAAAAACATAGATAAATTTTAGCTCTAGAAAAGTAGAAGGTAAACACTGATGCCCCTGCAGTTTAAATTTGAGTAGAATCTTGGTGGTCTAGGGAACAAGGATGCCCTAGACTGAGGAATTGGATATGGAAATTGCTTTCACAGGCCTAAGGTCTCTGGTCTAGAGCTTCTCTCTTTTAGGTTTGGCTATCGAAACTTTGTTTGTTGGTGAGAAAATGCAAATTTAGTGACTCTTCAACTTGTAGGGTTTTGATGAATGAATGAGTAAATTTCCTTCAATCTTCCTCCAATTCACCTTATATCTATAACCTACACACATAAAAGAGGGAACATTTTTCTCCATATAGGATTTTCCTAAGTCAAACCCCATGTTGGTATTTCTACCTCCACAATGAAAAAGTTGATGACAAAAGAGAGCCTATCATTTTGAGAGATAGAGGCTTTATGATAAACAAGTAATAAATTAATAATTTTCAGCAACTCACCACTTAGATCTGATCTCCTTGATGGACTCAAGTCATACTCATCATCTTCAAGGATTCCTTGTTGCTTGAATTAATTTTATTTGAAGACCTACAAGTGTTAGTGCTAAAAAATGAATGCAAAACATGAATGAAACTCACATAAAACCTAACATGATGCTTGAATGAAAAAATAATAAAATAATTTTTATAATTATGCCCTTGAATACCATTGAATTGATTTTTGAATTATTTTCCTTAATAGTTTCTCTCAACAATTTCTCCCATTATTAAAATTATGAAAATACTATGTATTAATATATAATTAATCTAATTTCCCAAGAATTATATCCTGATAGCCAACAATTGAAATTTGAAATTCAAATAATAAATTACCAACACTGACATATTTAAATTTGGAGCCAAAATAGGTGTTCTAGGGTAGAAGGGGCCCTAGACAAGATCAACCTTTTTTAGGGATCAAAAGTGTCAAGGGAAAAATATTAAATACATGCTTTGATTTACCAAATTTTATTTTTTGATCTAAATATTTTGTAACAAGCAATTAAATGCATAATAGGAAATTAGATGCACAATCAGGTCCAAGAACATAGGGGGATCAAAACCTAGTGTAAAATTATCAAGGGTGATAATTTATGATGCTATAAGTCCACATCCTTCTTCAAAGTCAAATTATTCCTAGGATGTTAGTGTTTGTGGCATAAATATTATCCTATAATAGCTCCCTACTCAACAATTTAATAGAAAAATATACTAAAACTATATTCTTCAAAATTGGCTAATTACCTATCTTTGTATACTTGTGAAAGGATATATAATAATTTTTTGGGAGGCTATTCAACAAAACATGATTTTTTAATGGAAGAGTATAAGATCTATTAGTATAGAAAAGTTCAAAATAATTTCCTTCCTACTAATGCTTCAATTATTATTATATTATAGCACACAAAAGAGAGAGAAACTAATATAACACAAAAAATATTTAAAATAAAAGCTTGCCTCCAAATTCTCAAAACCAATTTATTTTCAATAAATATTTAAAATTGATATCAAGTTTCAAGAGTTAATGAATATAAATATAAATTGTGAACCAAGGAGGAACTCATAAAAGATATGATTATAATTTGGTATAGGGACCAACCATTATTACAATTCACATGGTACTAATATAATAATAAATGAGATCCATATATCCCACTACATGATCCTTAACATCTCCTCAATAATTAACTCAAGAATTAAAGTGCTTCCACTAATCTCCACTTATTGTCAATCAAGTACAAGATGATGAGTAACCATCATCTTAATCATCTTATTTATAGGAGAGTAAAAAATAATAATAAGAAAACTTACTATAAACTTCTCAAACCACAAAATATTGAAATTAAAAAAACATAGGAATCATTACAAGAAAAAATGGTTCAACCAATCTTAAGTCCCTACACTTCCCTAGTGATATATTTCCCAAATAAAGATGGTTCCTCATGACATCACATTTATTTTTGAGAGGTAAATAAAATTAATGTTAACAATGAATATCTAATTCTATTGGTTTATAATTTTTTGGACAAATAATATGATCACCATGTCTTCTCCAAGATTTATTTATATTTTTTCTTCTAGTATGTACACATCAAGGAGAAATAAATTAATGGGTGATCTCACAATGCTAGTTTACAATTTCTGGGAGATTCTATTCTTTGTTGAAATCACATATTTTTAGAAAATATAATGATTTAATCCTTGAAAGGTTCCATTTTAAGCATTCCAATTGAAGAGGGTTTGATCAAACCATATTAGATCAAACCCCCTTGGATAGAAGCCCACTAGTTTTAAACCATACCTATAATAGAGTCTAGTTTACACCTATCAAAATGCTGATAAAAAACCACGTTTGATTTACCTTTTGGGGTATCAAATGAATTCATTTAACATTTATTTTTTGTAAGTATGTAATCATTATTATAAGCTTCCCAAAAAGTATAATTTTAAATAAATTTAATTTAATTTTTATATTTATTTTTTATTTCTTGTGAATGTAGGTTTTTCACCAAAAATCAAGCTCTTTGTTCTACATATGTGCTAAAATAGAAGATTATCATTTTTTTCTTTTGAAGAATATGAGTTCACTAGATATTGAAGTCCTTGATCCACCAAAAAAAAAAATTGATACAAACAAAAAAAGTTGTGTTTACGCCTATGTCTGAATTGTAATTGGTTTGACTTCAAAACTTGATTAAGGAAAAAATATTCAATAAAACACTATGAAACCAATTGGAAGCACCAGATATTATAGTTACAAATCTAAATTCAAAAGAAATATAATTTTATCCTTCATGAAAAAAAAGTTATGTGTTAAATATGGTGAGCGTCACTCCTTTAAAATGACATTTTTTGAAAAAAACTAGTTTCCAAAGGAGATGGAAAAAGAAGTGCAATCTGATTCCAAAATTTTTGAAAAAAAAAAATTTAGAATCTACAGAAAAAAATTCACAAAGATCACTAGTTTTCATCATCTTCTAATTCATTAGGTTTAGCTGCTATAGGTGTCTGAAAGTGAAAATTTAGTTAGAAAAAATTAATTTAGTGTCCAGTTTAATGTTCCTAAATCTTGATGATACATATAAATTTATAGTATGTCAACGATTTGGAAATACCTCCATGGAATTAATGGGAAAAAAATAGAAGAGTGCATAAAATAGTTCTAAAAAATGACAAAAAATATTTCGATAAGGTCATAGGTGGTGATTCTCTAACTCTCTTTAAAATATTATGAGCTTTTTGTAGATTGTATCACATAGTGAAGGTGACTTTATATCCCCCTAAAAAACACAATAATTATCATAGAAAATTGACACATTTCTAAAATTATTGTGTATAAGATATCTAATGCCAAAAAACTAAGGAATCCTTTGATGATGAACTCTATGAATAGTTGTCACATATTTTAAATAATTTTAGCTACAATATTTTTTAAATTTTACGTCATTTTTTGTTATCCCCACCTTAGAAAATCCTTCAAGTAATGACACTCTATTTAGATCATGTTAGCAACACTTACCTCTAAACATTGTGTTAATTTTCATCAAGATAGTGAAATGACATGCAATCCTATAAATGAGTGAATAAGTCCTATTCTTTTGTGATATAAAGATAGCTTTACTTAAAGAATTTTAGATATTTTTACTAAACAAGTTAAGAGATATTATTGTGAGGTAAAGTGATGGAAGGAACCAAAATATCATTAAAATATAAAGTATAGTGGTTAAGGTTAAAAGTACAAATCTGTGTCACACTCTTCACCAACTTATAAGTTATGCAAACAAAAACAAGTCCATTCCACAAACTCACAAATAATGGAGATTAAATAAAGAAGATATTTTGCATTCAAATCTGAAACTATTTTCAATCATGTGAAACAATTACAAGTTTATGCAAGAAAATAAGTAGCAAAATCAGATTTACAAAACTTGGCTCTCATATCCATTCCCTCACAAATGTTGTTCAAGATTTCTTCTAACATTTTCCTCAACCCAACATTATTTCAATCCTCTTCTACTGCTCAAAATGCATTAAAATGTGTTTACAATAGCACCAAAAAGGGTTGCTCTCTACTCCACACCTCTACTCCTTTCTCTTCACTTCTCACACACCATGCCTTGTCTTTCCTTTCACTAGAACTACTCAAACCTGCAACAAAAACCCCTAATGAGTACCTCTATAGAGGCATCTCTTCTCCTTTCCACATTTTTCTTCAAAAACCCCCAAAAATGCATTAAAATCATCAATTGTTGCCCCAAAATGGGTTCCCAACTCTCCCCAAGCATATCTATACATATTATAAGTTTATAGAACATTAAATGAGATGTTTTAAGCCTCCATTAACTCATGCGAGTGCTCTCTTTACTCCCAGGGGTGTTTTTATCTATTCAAGAAATTTTAAAAATGCTATAATCTTGATTTTTTGTCTCTTTTATGTTCCAAACACCCTACATATTATTTATGAAAAGATAAATAGTTAATGAAGCAATAAATATGATATTTAATTTCCATGACCTCCATAATACCTTTCCAAAAATAATTGATCAAATTAGTGCTTTAGAAGTGCAAAATCAGGTGTTGGTAGGCAGAAAAAATGAAAGTTCTTTGATTTGTACAAAATTTGGTGTGAAAGATTGGAATGGTACCCCATGGAACCTTTCAAAAGGTTTTTGCTCAAACCTTCACGTATTTTAAAATTTTAAACTTTTACCAAATTGCCAATCGAGGTTGCAAAATAGTTAATTCATCCAAACTATATAAGATATTCTCACAAAACCTTCACCATACAACTCTCACAAGAAGTAAAGTGACACCAAAAATTTAAATTCAAACTAGAACCTTATTTTTGGTTGATATCGATTACCAATCTACTCAAATGCTCCCACATTAGACACATCAGTTAGGAAATTTTTTGAGTAGAACTCACAAAATGGACTGGAGTAGTAGAACTACGCTTTCAGGTTGTGGAAAACCTATAGTGAACTCCATCACTGATTTAGATAGAAATAGTTTCTTTTTCCGCCTCTTCTAGCACTTAGTCGGGACACTTGTCATCATCCTCCACCAAGTGTGCACTCTATTTCTGCTTCCTCTCATGGATTTAAATCCACCATATAGCATCCCCCTTTGCCACATCTCTACTTCCCTCTCTTCCTTCTTTGTGGGATCCAACCCACCACAAACTGACCACCTCCACCAAGTTTCCCTTGCATTCTCATCCACAATCTCTACACACAAATATGCAACATTTGTATACCCATTCACAACTACAACTTTATCTTATACTAATGCAATCTCTTCCTTAGCGGGTAAAAAACCAATATTTTTAAATTTAAAATCAGAAATTAAACCTTCTTTTCTGCCCCAACATTATCTTCTTCATCATCAAAACAATCCATGTATGCATCTTCACAAGGCTAGTTGAATTTCTCCCAAGTAGTCATGTCCGCCAAAGGACCATTGTTTGTTGCATCTCCTTATTTATTGTCTACGTTGAAGATAACTTCACCCAACATTTTCCTCTCAAATTATAACCTATCTAGCATCCATATCTCTTCTTTCAACAAGAGATCATCATTTTCCTCACCAAACCACTTGTCAAATCCAGGACCATCCATGTTCATAATTTTTTATTGCAAACCTTATTCATCCACCTCACACAATACAATCCATCAACATGTTATCGCTACAACTTGCACCTCATTGTCTTCTTCATTTGTGTGGGATTCTTCCACATATTCTTCATTGCACTCAATCCCTACCAAAGGGTTACAATATTCTTTAATTTTTGATCTTCTCTTTGTTGTCTTCTTTCATGAGAACATTCTTCTTCCCATATCTCTCATCCCACACTCTCACTTCCTCGTTAATCTTCTTTTCCAACATATTTACTTCAGCTTGGAGTTTTTAAAACTCTTCACGGTGCTTCCTATTTTCCACTTCTTCTCAATATTGTTCCTAGACTAAAATTATTATGGGCCTCCTCATGACCCATCCCATACTCTCTGGTATAGATAGCTTTATGTCTAGTGATCTGTCTACATACAAATCACACACACACACACCACCATAGGTCCTAGTGCAAACTACCTAACATTGGTGCTTCTATTTGCACACTCAAGAACTCCCATTTTGATGCCCCTGATGTAAACAAAAATAGGTTCATTCAACAAGCTAAAAAATAATGGAGATTAAATAAATAATATATTTTGAATTTAAATATGAACTATATTCATTCATGTGAAATAATTACAAGTTTATACAAGAAACCAATCAACAAAATTAGATTTATAAAACTTGGCTCTCATAGCCATTCCCTAAGAGTTGTTGTTTGAGAAGTATTCCAGATTTTTCCTCAACCCAACATTATTTCAGTCCTCTACTACTTAAAATACATTAAAATGTGTTTACAATAGCCCCAAAATGGGTTGCTCTCTACTCCACACCTTTGCTCCTTCCTTCTCTTCACTTCTCACACACTCCACCTTGTCTTTCTTTTTATTGGTTCTTCTCAAACCTACAACAAAAACCCCCAATGAATACCTCTACAAAGGCATATCTTCTCCTTCCCATTCCTCACAAACTCCTTCCCACATTTTTCTTCAAAAACCCCTAAAAAATGCATTGAAAATAATCAATTATTGCCCTAGAATGGGTGCCCAACTCTCCCCAAGTATAGCTATGCATATTTTAAGTTTATGTAGCATTAAATGATTTTTTTTAAGACTCCACTAGCTCCTCCAAGTATTGTCTTTACTCCTAGGGGCGTTTTTCTCTATTTTGAGAATTTTAAAAGCTTTAAAATCTTGATTTTTTGCCTCTTTTATATTCCAAACGCCCCCATATTATTTATGCAATAGATAAATAGTTAATAAAGGAATAAAAACTGATATTTAATTTCCATGACCTCCATAAACCTTTCCAAAATAAAATTGATCAAATTAGTGCTTTGGAAGTGTAGAATTGGGTGTTGGCAAGAAAAAAATGGAAGTTTTTTAATTTGCACAAAAATTGGTGTGCAAGCCTTGAATGGTACCTCATGGACCCTTGCAAAAGGATTTTCCCAAACCTACAAGGATTTTAAAATTTAAAATTTTACCAAATTACCAATCAAGATCGTAAAAAAATTAATTCATCCAAACTATGAAAGATCGTCTCACAAAACCTTCACCATAAAATCAAGGAGCTCACAAGAAGTATAGAAACACCAAAAAATCCACCACAAAACACCAAAAATTAAAATTCAAACTAGAACCTTTTTGGTTGATTTCAATTGCCAATCTACCTAGATGCTCAACATTTTTCAACATTTTATCAACAACTAAATTATGGTGTCAATCTATAAAAAATTATATTGAAATAATTTTTTTAATTTTTTTTATAAATACAAAAATAAATTATATACTAAAAAAATATATTTTACTATTTTACATCTTTTCAAAATTCCAAACATATATGCCTATTTTTAGTGATTCAAATTTTAATGTTGGATCAGTGTTGTTTCCTTTATAAAAGTGTAACACAAGTTTGTACTTTTACGCATAATAAGTTTTGGAAAACATACAAAAAAAGGAGGATTTTACATGCAAAAATAAAAGGAAAAAAATGGGAGTTGACTACAAGGTATTTATCAAATGAGAAATAAAACTAGATTGAGATATTTATTTATCTATCTTTCCCTCTTTTCTCAAAATATTCTTCTCATTTTACTCCATTTATTATAATTTATTCATTCAAATAAATTAAGTTCCAAGTTTGTGTTTCCA